>JAJOOR010013461.1:0-45637 GCA_036250505.1 Solanum acaule | reverse complement strand
ACAAGTTTCCGGTAACTTCCGAAGCACATTTTTAAGAACTTTTTGGGTCAAATTCAAATATAATCATTTCATTAAGTTCTCGACTCCAAACTCACATGTGAGGCTCTAGTTTCACTCTATCATTTTCCGGGTCGTTACAGTACTCTTGTGATGTGACGCATATTTACCTGATTATGTGTGATGTTGATTAATTTGCGATGATGACTAAAGTGTGTTGGTTTGAAAGCATGTTCATGGCATAATTGCATCTAATTTTCTTGAAAGAAAATATGGTTTAGATACTTTTGGTTACACTACATTTTCTATTGATTTTTAGCTCCGAAGGAGCGGGATTACTGATTTTACCAATGAAAACTTGGTTTTCACAAAATGGACTATTTTCGCCTTATAAGGCATATGTTAATAAGTTTCGATGGCCCGTAGACTGAATTCCATGTTTTTACTATTATGATAAGTTGAGGCGGGTTTCATAGTTGTCTCAAGGGTTCATAGGATAGCCAACAAGAAAATTTCAAAACTTTTAATTCTATTTCATCTATCTGTAATCTAAGGTAGGTTCTGTAGTTATCTTAGTGGTCCACAATACAGCCGATGAAACAATTTCAGAACTTTTTATTTTAATATGCATTGACCATATATGCATTGCATCTCATTATGTGATTAACTGTCTATGTTGTTGGATGGTGTGGTAGAGCTGTTGTAGCATTACTTGTCGGTAGATTTTGTTACTTTTAGCTTTATTGAGACTCTAGTAAGAACTATCGTACTGCTTACTTATATATATGATCTTTTTTAGCTCGGTCAGCCTATGATGCCTACTAAGTACCCCCTATTTTGGTACTCATACTACACTTCTGAATCTTTTACTGATGCAGCTCCCAGTACAAGCCACCTTCAGTGAGCGTTGGATCCTCCGTGATTGTCACTTAAACCTTTTGCTTGTCCTCAAGTAAAATTCAAGATCAATCAGTTCAACAAAGATGTCTACAGACAGTGCTACTCAAGACTCAATACGAATGCACACAAGAGGTTCAAATTACCCATACGATGTTCAATTGTGCACTCTAAGTTTCAATTTGTGACTAACTATCATCAAATAGAACTTAAGCTCACAATGCTTACTTCAAATGCAAGTTCAAACTCAACAAAAGCATTCAAATGCCCTCACACCAAGAATGATTCCAAGCTCACACAAAGAATATCAACAAATTATAATTTTGGAATCAAATATAACTCTCACACTCCCAAAGATGAACACATGCATGACTCTACCAATAGGCTTGCCCTTATTTTCCAATCAACATTATTTTCAGCTCACTCAAGATCACAAAGGTCTTTCAAAGCTTGTAATGAGGCTTAGTGTAAAGGTATAATCATTTTCGTTTAGTGACTTCTACCTTCATGAAGTATGGCCTGCAATTCACTTTTTCTCTTTCTCTTTCACCCTTCAACAATGTTCACAATTCATCCTATTACTTATTTAAGCATGACTCAATGAACTCCCCATTCTTATGCTTCTTTCACAAGCTTTATTTCACAAACTCTTCTCTTTTTCAGTCTCTTTCATTTCTTTTTCTTCTCTTTATTTATATGGAGGGGTTCCATCTTTTTCATCATGATCCTTCAAAGGAGGATTTTTCACAATCCTTGATTTTCCTTCTTTTTCACCACACCCCCAACTTAGGCTTTTTGTAACACCCCAAAAAAAATTGAGCTAAGACTCAAACCATTCTTCATAGTGAGTAAGATTTTACGAAGGAATTTAATTTTTTTTAAAAGTTTTAGGGTCGCTGGATGCAGAACCTTGAGTTCCAAAAAGAATTAAAGAGAACTCCTTCAAGTCATTCCTAGGTTCTTCTAAGTTTGGGGTCAACTTCAAACGACCATAACTTTTAGCACAAGATGAGTTAGGAGACCCATAAGATATCAAATGAAAGATCTCTGAGTCCTCTTTCCAATGCCACCAAGTTTGCTAATTTTCTACCTGGTATGAGGGAGTTTTTCCCTTTTGAAGTCAGGCTGTCCATTTAAGGAAAGTTATCGAAAATAGGAGGGGTATTTTAGTCTTTTCCTTACCCACTTATTCTAATCATAAATTTCACCCAATTAAGGGTCTAAACTAATTAGAATCAGTTTCATTCATCTCCAAAGCGTTTAGAATTTTAGAGAGAAGATTCAAGAGGAGAAAAACTCAAAGTAGACTCCATTCAAGATTCTTTCAATCTTTTTCAAGATTCTTTCAATCTTTTTCAAGATTCTTTCCATCGTTTTCAAGATTCTTCTTCAAGGTAATTCTTTCCCCAAGAATTCCTTCTTTCCAACTCAAATTCCTTTATACAATTATGAATCACTAATATAAATTATAAATCTTAGTCATAGAGATTTCAAGAAACTAATTCAAGAATCTGAAGAAACATTTTCTTGATTATTTACCTTCAAGCTAGGGTTTCAAGGATTCTAATCAAGTTCTTCTTCAAGATTCTTTAAGATTCTTCAAGAACTCATTCTTTGAGGTATGTAAGCTTCCATAGTGTTGGATTTTTTCGCCCACACGCCAATCATAAGTTTCCTTTACGAATTTCATTCATGATATTGAGTATGTTGCTAATCTTATTGAGTTCTTGAGGTTTTGTGCTTCGTTCTTTTATAATGAAGTTCTTGTTGAATTATTGAGGTGAGAGTTGTGAAGTTTTTGTAGGTCTTGATTAGGATTTCGACCTAAGTGTGTTTAGTATATGAATCCAAAAGAATTTGGAAGATAATGTATTTATGAGTCTACACTATCATCGAGATCCTTCACATCATGAATCATAACTCTTGAATTCATAATTCAAATTCAACAAAGAGTTAAGAGTAGAGTTAAGAAAGTCTTTGAGTTCAATTGTGAATCCTTTGAGATCATCTATCAATTTGAGCTAAGTTTTGAGGAAGTAAGTATGAGAATGAGAAGAGTCGTATACCTGAGTTGCATATTGCTATTTAGATCCTTGAGTCGAGTCATTCATACCCATAAATTCCGCATGAACTCCATCAGTTGAGTATCTTTGAGAGGAGTAGTATCTTAGAGTTTTAAGTCTTGAGTATTGAGTTCCTAATCATTTTGGCATTATATTCCTAATCGTGGGACTACTACATGTTACCCATGAAGGTTCTTAAGTTGAGTAGTTCATGCCCATAATTATGCATGAACCTGATGAGTCGAGCAGTCTTGAGATGAGAAGTATCATTGAGTCCTTGAGTTGAGTAGTTCACGCCCATAATTCTTCATGAACCCTTTGAGTCCAGCATTATTGAGATGAGTAGTATCATTGACTCCTTAAGTTCTGGAGTTGTTGAGTTTCAAGTATTGAGTTCTATGCATGGTTATTGAAAACCTTGAATTGAGTCGTTCACGTCAATAATTCGGCATGAACCCTATTTTATGAAGTCTTTTTACAAATTGTTTTAAAACTTTTATTAAAGACTTGAGCACTGAGTTGAGAAAGAGTAGAGTTGAGTTCATTTTCTTTAAAATGATATATGGAAACTAAATATTCCCAAGAGTAAATGCTTTTACATTTAAGATGAGAGGAAACTGAGATTTCCAAAAGAGTTTTGAGCAGTTTGAGTACCATCTCTTTTAAGAGAAAGATTTTTGAGTAATAATCTCAAAAAACATAAAGACTTATGTTTTTAAACATATGAGATAGTTATATTTTGGGAGTAGTACTGAGCACCGATATGGGGGAAAGTTCAGACAAGTCACAGCCCTCATAAACCATGTAGCCAATGTGGGTAGAAAGGATCATACTTTTTAGATGATTCCTTATTTGTTTTAAGCATAGACTAGTGGATCCACTTAGTAGTAGGTTCTATACCCCAAAAAAGTATAAGACAGTTCAGACAGTGTGGGCTAGACATTGTATCGTCACATAGCTCATAGTGATGGTTGTCGGTTAGAGAATCTCCAATAGAAAAATTTTGTATTTTATATATGAACTGAGTATTATTGTATATTTTAAGTACATTGAGTTGCTATCTACAGTTTTACAACTTTCTATATATTGCATCTTTTGTTATTGCTTTACCCTTGAGTATCTAGAGTTGAGTACCTTATTGTTGAGTTGATCTCTTTATCTTTGAGTTGAGTATCGTATTCTTGAGTTGAGTTGAGTTGAGTGAGTCGAGAAAAGGTAAGTATGTTTCCTTTTTATCAAGTTCAAGCTTATGTTTATTCTTTAGAATTCTCCTTACATGCTCGTCCATTCCATGTACTGAGCCATTTGGCCTGCATTGTTTCATGATATAGATACAGGTAATAAAGACCATTAACAGGTGTTTCGTTGAGGTCATGTAATATTCCAGTCAACTTTGCTGAGCCTTCTTATATTCCGGAGGCCTTCACCTATATCTTACAGTTAGTAGTTTTGAGATGTTGTGAGTCTTGTCCCGATATCCTTCTGTAATAGTAGAGGCTTCATAGATAGACAAATTTGAGGATTCTATGTATTTACATTTATTTTGGGTATTGTATAGACTTTTAAAAAGGTTGAGTATTTGAGTTCAATAAATTTAATTGAGTTTTAAGCTTTTGTATGCTTGAGTTAGTCTTCCGCTTGTAGCCAGCCACGATGAGGGTTCGCTTGGGGACCAACAATGGTTCTCAAGTGTCGGCCACGTCCTGGGTGTAGGCTCGGGTCGTGACAAACTTGGTATCAGAGCACAGAGTTCAAGTGTCCTAGGGTTTCTATGAAGCTGTGTCAATAGGATCTTGTTTATGGTTGTGAAGGCCCCACTTCTATAAATGAAGGACTATAGACATTTAAGAAAAGTTTCCCTTATTTCATAATCTTAATCGTGTAATAGAGCTATGTCATAGAGACTCATTCTAACTAATGTGTTCTCATATCTATTCTACTACCCCTCATACTAGAGGTGGTTTAAAAGAAAATTCAGTTCTTTATCGATGAGTTGCTCTTAGAAAAATCTTGAGGAAGTCATGAGACTCTAGAGGGGCTTGAGAGAAGCCTGGGAGTAAGTTAAGTGTTGAGTTTGAGAAAATGCACTCATATTCATCTGAATCGTGCATTTGATCTAAAAGCGAGTTGCACTCTCTTCTCTAAGCCCTCTTTCAACTGAGATCCTTATGAGGAAGTATGTTTAGATCTTGGGAAATATTCTCATCCAAAAAGGTAGCATGAGTTACGAAATTATGAGCAGTAGTAGTGAAAGTGCCCATAGTTAGAGCAAAGTATGCAGAGGTTCAGTAATCAACGGAAATGAGATAATAATGGGGCAGATTATGGTATTGCAATCATGCACCCAGTCAATTATAAGTGATGAGTTCCTTGATGAGTGGAATAAGGAATAATAATGTTGTAGAGAGTTTTGGATAGAAGGAAGAGGAATAGTTACTAGTCATGATGAGATAAAATATATTTTAACCAAATCAGAGTTGATGTCGATGTGCCATCATGTTAGAGGAGACTAAATTCATGTGTTGAATAAGAGAATGTAGTATTCATGAAGTGATAGATCTAATCTAGGATTATGATTTGTTTGAGAGGGTCATGATGTTCAGAAGGTTATAGAACTGATTAAGTAATGAGGTATAATAAGTGGGCAAATAGTACTTAAGTTGTGAAAAGGGTATGTAGACCAATTTAGAAATGATGGAATAGGTCCATAGCTTTGAAGTGTCAACTTTAGACCTAAGGAGGAGATGATAAGATTTGAAATCAAGTCAAGTGTCGAGAATAAGATAGTAATGAGCTCAAAAGAGTATGAGAGATATCTTTTCAGAGGTCCATTTAGTAGAGAAGTGATAATAAGAGGAGGAGATTAATGTCCTCATCGTGATAATGATGGTGTGATAATTCCATCTAAGGTTATAAATGAGTAGGAAGAGTAGGATGAGGTTTTACTATGAGAAATAGTTAAATGAGAGCCCTTAGTTGCTTTCGAGTAGTAAAGAGGGAAATTCTAGTTGGTATGACAGAGATGATAAGGGAATGAGAAATTCTTAAGGAGTTGGTTAGTAGGAGTACATGGAGTTGTTAGAATGCTAAGCTTGAATGTGGTGTTGTTGAACATGAGGTATTTCTTGATATGAGCCCAATGTTGATTAAATGAGGTGGTAAAGAGTAATTTTCTTGGGATGAGACTCCTTATAGAGAGGTATAGTACCTGAACCTTAGGATTTTGATTAAGCTTGAATATAGTGAGAGAGTGATGTTAGACTCAGGCCTTGGTAAGAGAAGTTATGTACCCTTGTGGGAGATATGAGTTGCAGCCAATGAGGCATGGTATTCCTATCCTTACTTCATGCCCAGACTCCCTTTGTTCAGATAAGGTAACCCTAGGGAGAGAGTGACTATGTTCACAACAGCATTGTTCTTGACTTAGGTGCTATAGAAGGTCCCAACTCTTGGTGTGAATCAGCCGAGCATGTGTTAGTAGGCGAATTCATGAGTCAGAGGAGATAGTGAGAGTAACACTTTTCCATACTCAGTCCAGCCGTCATTCGAGGACAAATGATCCTAAGGGGGAGATAATGTAACACCTCAGAAAATTTTTGAGCTAAGACTCAAACCATTCTTCGTAGTGAGTAAGATTTTACGGAGGAATTTAAAATTTTCTTAAGTTTTAGGGTCGCTAGATATAGCACCTTAAGTTCTAAAAAGAACTAAAGAAATTCCTTCAAGTCATTCCAAGGTTCTTCTAAGTTTGGGGTCAAATTCAAAGGACCATAACTTTTAGCACATGATGAGTTAGGAGACCCATAAGATATCAAATGAACGATCTCTGAGTCCTCTTTCCAATGCCACCAAGTTTGCTAATTTTCGAGCTTGTATGAGGGAGATATGCCATTTTGAAGTTAGGCTGTCCAATTAAGGAAAGTTACCTAAAAAGAGGAGGGGTATTTTAGTCTTTTCCTTACCTCCACTTATTCTAAACATGAATTTCACCCAATTACGGATCTAAACTAATTAGAATCAGTTTCATTCATCCCAAAGCATTTAAGGTTTTAGAGAGAAGATTCAAGAGGAGAAAACAATCAAAGTAGACTCCATTCAAGATTCTTTCAATTTTTTTCAAGATTCTTTCAATCTTTTTCAAGATTCTTCTTCAAGATACAATTAGAAGAATCGTATACTTGAGTTCCATATTGTTATTTAGACCCTTGAGTCGAGTCGTTCATGCCTATAAATTCCGCATGAACTCCATCAGTTGAGTATCTTTGAGAGGAGTAGTATCTTCAAGTTCTAAGTCTCGAGTACTGAGTTCTTAATCATTTTGGGATTATATTCCTAATCATGGGACTACTACATGTTAACATGAAGGTCCTTAAGTTGAGTAGTTCATGCCCATAATTTTGCATGAACATGATGAGTCGAGCAGTCTTGAGATGAGAAGTATCATTGAGTCTTTGATTTGAGTAGTTCATGCCCATAATTCCGCATAAACCCTACGAGTCGAGCATTCTTGAGATAAGTGGTATCATTGACTCCTTGTGTTCTAGAGTTGTTGAGTTCCAAGTATTGAGTTCTATGCATGGTTATTGAAAACCTTGAATTGAGTCATACACGTCCATAATTCAGCATGAACCCTATTTTAAGAGGTCTTTATACAAATTGTTTTAAAACTTGTTTTAAAGACTTGAGCACTGAGTTGAGGAAGAGTAGAGCAGAGTTAATTTTCTTTAAAATGATATAAAGGAACTAAATATTCCCAATAGTAAATGTTTTTACATTTAAGATGAGAGGAAACTGATATTTCCAAAAGAATTTTTAGCAGTTAGAGCACCATTTCTTTTAAGAGAATTGTTTTTGAGTAATAATCTCAAAACAACAGTAAGAGTTATGTTTTTAAACATATGAGATAGTTATATTTTGGAAGTAGTATTGAGCACCGGTATGGGGGAGAGTTCAGACAACTCACAACCCCCATAAACCATGTAGCCAATGTGGGTAGAAAGGGTCATACTTTTTAGATGATTCCGTAATGCTTTTTAGCATAGACTAGTGATCCACTTAGTAGTAGGTTCTATACCCCGGCAAAAACTAGGATAGTTATGGCAGCGTGGGCTAGACGATGTATCATCACATAACTCATAGTGATGGTTGTCGGTTAGAGAATTTCCCACAGAGAAATTTTGTATTTTTATATACAAACTAAGTATTATTATACTATTTAAATACATTGAGTTGCTATCTACAGTCTTATAGCTTTCTATATATTGCATCTTTTGATGTTGCTTTACCCTTGAGTATCCAGAGTTGAGTATCTTATTTTTGACTTGAGCCCTATATCTTTGAGTTGGGTATCTAATCTTTGAGTTGAGTATCCTATTCTTGAGTTGAGTTGAGTTGAGTGAGTTGAGAAGAGGAAAGTATGTTTCCTCTTTATCAAGTTCAAGCTTATTTCTATGCTTTAGAATTCCCCTTACATGCTCGTACATTCCATGAACTGATCCATTTGGCCTTCATCGTTTCATGATGCAGATACAGGTACTCAAGATCATCAACAGGAGTTTCGTTGAGGTCATGTGATATTCCAATTCACTTTGGTGAGCCTTCTTATATTTCGGAGGACTTCACCTTTATCTTACAGTTAGTAGTTTCGAGATATCGTGGGTCTTGTCCCGAGATCCTTCTGTAATAGTAGAGGCTTCACAGATAGACAGAGTTGAGGAGTTTATGTATTTACTTTTATTTTGAATATTGTACACACTTTCTAAAAGGTTGAGTATTTCAGTTCAATGAAATTTAATTTAGTTTTAAGCTTTTGTATGCTTGAGTTAGTCTTCCGCTTGTACCCAGCCAGGATGAGGGTTCGCTTGGGGACCAGCAATGGTTCTTGAGTGCCAGTCACATCCAGGGTGTAGGCTCAAGTCGTGACACTTTTGGCCTAAGTTGGCTATTCAAACGAACCAATACTTTATGAAGGTTATAGGTGATCAGATAAAGAGGCCAAAGTTGTTCAAGTTTCTTCCAAAGAAAAGGGTAGGCTCAAAAGGTTCCAAGTTAGGTTCACACTCTCACAAGGTGGCCACAAAGAGGTATAATATCAATTTTCGGTTCACTCTTCACAAATTGTGCCTAAGATCATTTCAATCGCTTGCTTCAATCAATCAATTGGACTAACGGGGCACATTCTAGGTGTCATCAAGCACATAATTCAAGACAACCTCACACTCATGGCATTCAACACAATCATCAAACAAGACACTACAATATTTAGCTAGCGTGCAATGATTTCACAAGAGATTGACTCATTAACCGGCTAGTTGCAACGAGATGCTAAGAGTCCACATATGACCTATGTAACTCAATTTGCCAATCATAGCCATACACTCGTATCATTCAATTGAGAGCACTATTCAAGTCATCGATATTGATCACAATCGACACTCAAAATTGCAAGAGAACAGCCACAACCAAACACATCAAGAGGTGGCAAATTTTTAAAATTGGTTCAAAATCATATGCAATTCAAAACAAAGGACAAACACAATAGATCAACACCATATATATATATATATATATATATATATATATAACACAAGATACAATCCAACATTCACAAAAAATAGCAAATATCCATAAAATATCCCAAAAGAGGTAGGTATGGAAATACCTCACCCCGCCAAACTATTCTAGTAGTTGTCCTCAAATGCAAAGAAATAACAAAACAAACTGAAAATGACAGAAATAGAGTAAAAAGGATCATCCTGCAAGGCTAAGCCTAGTATGAGCTCTGCATATCGGTGACTCCATCTGTCTGAGTATCAGTGCTCGGCTCATTGATGAGTCCACAATTTGGACTCATTTAAGACTTTATTTGGATAGATTTAGTCTCTTCAAATGCTTATTTTGTGCCAATAACTCATGTAAAATCCTTGATTTCCAGGTATTTGGATTGAGAAACAAAGCACAGACACGAATTTGCAAAGAGGAACGAAGCAAGCTGAAAGAAGGAAGAAAAGAGAGCTTGGTGATCGCCAAATCCATTTGGTGACTCGTCGAATGGCCATTACCTCACCTAAAGTTCTAGTGTGCCAAGCCATGAAGGATAAAATCAAGTTGGCAAAAGAAAGAAGCAGTCAGTGAGTCGCTGAGTGGTTCTGTGATGCAATGTTAGATCTCCCAAAATTACAGACCTTGAGGATGCTGAAGGCCAAAGCAAGAAGGCAATAAAATAGGTCAAAGGACGGATCACCGAGCTGATCGGTGAGCCCGACTTACTACACCAAATGTCCTTCGCAGCATATTTTTGGCAACTATAAATACGTTTTTGAACATTAAGTTTAGGGGAGAGATCAGATTGTAGAGTTTTTATGATTATCAAGTTTCTTATTTTTGAACTCTAAGTTTGGAGACAAGTTCTCCTTAGCTTTGAAGAATTGAAGTTTTCCATCTTTGAGAAATTGGAATTTGATCTTTGAGATTCTTCAATTTGGACCTTTGTAAAGACGAAATTAATCGTACCCAGTTGATGGAAACACAATTTGGTAACGATTTTTATCTTTTTATGTGTCTAGCTAAAACCCCAATTCTCGAGGTGTGATAATGTGATTATGGGCTGATTTAGCTTATGGGTATTGTTAATTGCTAGTTTAAATATTGTTTAGAAGTTATTTCAATCAGTAATTATGGTTCAATTTAAAGAAATGTAGTTGCAAATGCAGTTCTACCTTCGTGCTTTTGGCTTGCTCGAGAGAAAAGTTTTCAAACCAAGATTACTGAATTGATGGTCTGTGGATATTGGGATGTCATGGGTTCAGCTCGAGAGAGTGAATCCTAAACCCGTTTCCACACATTCAGCTCGAAAGAGTAAATGGACTAAAGCGTAGGTTGTTCTTATTTGCATGTTTGTTAGTGTTCGAGAGAAACCAACTTGATTTGGGGTAAATTGTTCGAGAGAAAGTTTATCCCCTCTAAAGTCTAGCTTATTCACTAATTTACAGCTATTTACTAACCGTTGCAATTACCCATTTGTCTACATTAGCCTATAATCGAATCACATCCCAAGAACATGTCTCATTATTGTTATTTTGTAGTATTTGTTGCTGCTATAGTTGATAATTACAATCAAAACCCCCTTATTTGACATTCATGTCACCCCCTGATTTACATTATGTTTTTATTTGATAATGTCTATTCCTATGATTGATTTGAACATATTTGTACTCTACTTTTGAATCTTAAACACGTACCACTCCCTGTGGGATTCGACCCCAACTCATTTAGTTAGGTTATTATACTGACTAACGATCGTAGACTCTTAGAGCTGGATTAAGTGTCCTTAATAACATTAATCAAAATGATATCAACCCCAACTCACTAGTTGAGTTATATTACTATTGAATGACCGTGGATGCTTAGTATTGGATGAAGCGCCTGAATAAATCAAATCAATAGTCTCACTCATTCTCCACAAAGTCGAAGAACATGACAAAGTGTTGAATGAGATAAAGGAGAATGTCTCACTGATGAATCAAATGACTGTTTCCCATTCCATATCTATTAAGTTGTTGGAGACCCAAATGGGTCATGTGTTGTCTCGTCTCTACCCCACAAATCAAGACTGAGTGGGGAAGTCGTGCCACGACGTTAACTAAGGCGCGTCTTGGGAAGCAACCCAAGTGTTTATCTCTTTATTTTTGTTTTAGAAATAATTGTGTGTTGATTTTGCAGGTTGAAGTATAGAATGTGCTTGAAAAATGCAGGTTGGCGAGCCAAAAGTCCAGTCGGTGACTCGCCGAAGAGGTCGGCGAGCCCAAGAGCAGATTGGCGAATCGTCAACCAGGTCGGCGACGATTTTGTCTGCCGTTTAGACCCTCACATTAACTGGAGGTCCTGTAAGACCGATGAGGTAAGTTCCCACAGACGTGTCGCTGAGTGGGTCGGCGAGCAGAACTTATGTCGCCAAATGGGCGAGAACTGGACGGTTTTAAAGGCCAAAAGTTCAAAAGTTCAAAAGTTCAAAATCTTTCGCATTCCCTCATTTTTCTACTTGCCAAACTCACACCCCCACTATATTTTCCTATATTTTTGTGTTTTTATCGCGTTTTAGTCGTCGATTGTGTGTTCGGAGTTGGATTCTTTGCCTCCTAGCTTTTCAACTTGTTTATTCGGCTTCTAAGGTTGGTTTTCCGAACCGAGAACTTATATTTTGTGATTTTACTCATTTGCAATTGTTCTTATCTTAGTGTTGTGTGATGGGCCTCTCTGATCGTAATTGTATGCTTGAATGCCTGTTTTAATTTGAATATCATGCCTATAATGCATATATTGTTGATTTCCCAAATATTGTGTGCCTTAAAATTGATTAAAATTGTTGGGTTGTGCCTAATTGATGTTGATTCTAGTCGGGTGAAGTCTAAGTAACCCGCATTTGTGCCAAATGACGTATTTTGCCCAATGATGGAGAAGTTGACGTCATTCTTAAGGGCAAAAGTCGTCAAATGGCCAAATTTAGCAAAACTAGGAGAAGTCTGAGTACTCGGGGGAATGAGTGTAATGAGTCTTAGTTTAATTGTATGGGTGCATGATTTGATTTTGTTTTTCGGGGGCTGTCGGGGTTGAGAGTAGGCACGTTGGGTCGTTTGGCGAGCTGGGTCGAGCTTGCCGAATTCCCTTTTATCACATTTAATTTCATGCTAAATCTTGAGTTTGGTTCTGTAACTTTCGGCGAGAAGCCTGAGTTCACCGAGTAATGTAACTTTCTGCACCACTATCTCCTAAAATGCAATGTAACTTTCGGTGGGCTAGTCCTTGCTGGCCGAATACTGTCGGTGATTCGACAAAAGGCCCATCCCATCACTGACTTGCAAATTTTTCTGGGAATTTTTTAGCCAATCCTTTTGGCGATCCCGATCTGGCTCACCAAAGAGATTCGGCGACTTGCCGACTTGTTCGGCGAGTTTGTCTGCAACTGTTTTTTTGTGCATTTGCTTGAACTGTTCCTAATTCTTTGTAATGTTTTTGCAGATATGGCTAGACCAAAAGTGGCCGGTAGAAACATGCCACCCCGCAACAGAGCTAAGAGAATAAAAATCAACGAGGATGCAGCAGCATCCAAGGCAAAGGCTACTAAACTTCCCACAACAAGTGGGAAGGTAAAGGGCAAGGCACCTGCACCTGCGTCATCGGAGGTCAGCTCCGATAGTGATGGCATCTATGCCACTCCCCTCACCATTTCTGAGAGTGAGGGTGAGCATCAGGCTGCCACTTCTGAGCGTGAGAATGAGCTACTAGCAGCCCAGAAAGCGGAGCTGCATTCAAAGAGGCTAATTGATCCATCTAGGATCAGTACATCCCAGTCCACTACTCATTTTCCCGCTCCAGCACAGGCCGTGGTCCTAGCACCACCGATACAGGGTCCTCCTCCTCGATCTATGAATAGACTGAAGACTGAGGGATTGAGGACCATCATAGAGGAGAAGAGGCTGTCATAGACAGGTGCCCTGAGATCATCAGTTACCTGAGGTCACACAAATTCCAGCTATTCACCAAGCCCCATTGCCCGTATATTCCAAATTGGGTCAGATAATTCTACAGTGCATACATTGCCTTGATACCACAAGGGAAGAAGCCGACAGCCAAATTCAAGCTGGTTGACTATGTGGTTGTCAGGGGCAGAAAAGTGAAGTGCGATAGTGATGTTATCAATGTTGTCCTGGAGTGCTCAAATGATATTGACGATGACTGTCAATACATAATTAGGAAAAAAATGCTGGAGAACATGAAAAAATGATTGGCCCCTCTGATATTAGACGGTACTCCCAAGTGGCTTGAAGCTGGGGCAGCTATTGAAAAGAAGGACCTCAATGTCGCAGTGAGGTATTTGTTTGGCTTCATCAACAGTACCATTATGCCATCCCAAAATGAGTCGATTATCTACCATGCATGGACACTAATTTACAAAAAGGAACGAAGCGAGTAAAAAGAAAGAAGAAAAAAGTTCCTGGTGATCGCCAAGTCCATTTGGCGACTCGCCGAATGGCCATTACCTCGCCTAAAGTTCCAGTGTACCAAGCCATGAAGGAGAAAATCAAGTTGGCAAGAGAAAGAAGCAGTGGGCGAATCGCCGAATGGTTCCGCGATGCAGTGTTAGATCGCCCAAAGTTACAGACCTTAAGGATGCTGAAGGCCAAAGCAAGAAGGCGATGAAATGGGTCAAAGGGCGGATCACCGAGCTAATCGGCGATCCAGACTTACTGCGCCGAATGGTCCTTCGCAGCATATTTTTGGCAACTATAAATACGTTTTTGAACATTAAGTTGAGGGGAGAGATCAGATTGTAGAGTTTTTATGATTATCAAGTATCTTATTTTTGAACTCTAAGTTTGGAGACAAGTTTTCCTTAGCTTTGAAGAATTGAAGTTTTCCATCTTTGAGAAGTTGGAAGTGGGTCTTTGAGATTCTTCAATTTGGAACTTTGTAAAGACGAAATTAATTGTACCAAGTTGATGGAAACACAAATTGGTAACGATTTTTATCTTTTTATGATGTCTAGCTAAAACCCCAATTCTTGGGGTGTGATTATGTGATTATGGGCTTATTTAGCTTGTGAGTATTGTTAATTGTTAGTTTAAAGGGTAAATTACATAAATCTCATAGTTTTAATATGAAATTGCAATCTATCCCTAAAAATTTTCTAATTACATTAATCCCATAAAAATTAAAAAAAAATGGATACAATAATTGAAGCTCAAATACATTAATATGTAGCTCGGATACATTAATATGTAGCTCGGATACATAATATGTAGCTCGGATAAATAATATGTAGCTCGGATACATAATATGTAGCTCGGATACATTAAAAACTAGCTCAGATACATAATATGTAGCTCGGATATATTAAATACTGGCTCGGATACATTAATATGCATCTCGAATACATTAAAGAAATAAGGGATTTTTGAGATTTTTAAAAGTAATAGGGGATAATGGAAATAAGTGAAACAAAAGGTGTGTATTTCTCTAATTTGTCCTAGTTTAAATTCTGTTTAGAAGTGATTCCAATCAGTAATTGTGGTTCAATTTAAAGAATTGTAGTTGCAAATGCAGTTCTACCTTCGTGCTTTTGGCTTGCTCGAAAGAGAGGTTTCAAAACCAAGATTACTAAATTGATGGTCTATGGGTATTGGGTTGTCATGGGTTCAGCTCGACAGAGTGAATCCTAAACCCTTTTCCACACATTCAGCTCGAGAGAGTGAATGGACTAAAGTGTAGGTTGTTCTTATTTGCATGTTTGTTGGTGTTCGAGAGAAACAAACTTCATTCGGGGTAAATTATTCAAGAGAAAATTTATCCCCTCTAAAGTGTAGCTTATTCACTAATTTACAGCTATTTACTAACAGTTGCAATTACCCATTTGTCTACATTAGCCTATAATCGAATCACATCCCAAGAACCCATCTCATTATTGTTATTTTATAGTATTTGTTGTATTTGTAGTTGATAATTACAATCAAAAACCCCTTATTTGACATTCGTGTCACCCCCTGATTGACATTATGTTTCTATTCGATAATGTCTATTCCTATGATTGACTTGAACATATTCGTACTTTACTTTTGAATCTTAAACACGTACCACTCCTTGTGGGATTCGACCACAACTCATTTAGTTGGGTTATTATACTGACTAAAGATTGTAGACGCTTAGAACTGGATTAAGTGTCCTTGATAACGTTAATCACTCATCAGCATCCTTGGCTCAACTAGAGCCCACCATCGACGTCTCTCTCAAAGAATCCTGCACAGCTGTCTCAACATCTGCTAAATCATCATACATATCTGTGTCTCTAACACCGAGCTTCTCCTCATCAGTCTCAGCCTTAGACTCAACAGTTGCGCCCTCTCTATCAATATCTTCGGTCGTAGTAGCTGGAGGAATCTCTGAATTGGCAGGGACACCTGCACTCGGGATATCGAGATCTCTACCATACCAAAAAGCATCGACAAATCTATGGACTTCATCTCGTCCACATCTCTTCTCTACCCAGCAACATCGGCCTCAAGGCCGTCACAGTAGTAGAATTACCCCGACCCTGCTCACAAGCATCTACCCTCACAGCAAGGGCTTCTAGTGCAAGTCGGTGTCCATTAATCAACTCTCTATGCTCTCTCATATCAACCCTAACAAGGCCAAGGCAGTAGCAATCACTCGCTCCATCATCCCAGGCACAGCGGCCTCAACTCGGGAGGCACGCACATCAGCAGATTGAGCCAGATGGCCCATCTTGTATAGCATTGCCTGGGTGATAGAGAGTCGAGAGGCAATAGTAGTAGCAACACAGAGGGAGGGGGTACAACAGATGAACTAGGAAGTGCAGAAGTAGAGGGGGCAGATGTACCTATAGGCTCACTGGTCTGAGAAGGAAGTATTGCCTCAATCGGCAACATATCAACATCAACTACCAAGGACGTATCCACCGATGCAGCTCTCCTCCTATCGGCCTCATCTCTCATGTTCTCGGCCTCGATCCATCGGATTTCAATAGATAAAGTGGTAGTCACCTCCCCATTCGTCTTCTTATTCATATGGACATGGGCACGCCTACATAGCTCAGTAATCAGCACTGAAAAGGGAAGAGAAGTATGAATCTGCTTGGCCCTCATGGCCATCTCCTGCTCTATAATCAAGCCTAAGTTCAGCTTCTCCCAATCTAAGATACAGCCTAAACATGCAGCCTTCGGGTGCCGGAGGATCGACTCATTCTACGATGGCATAATAATGTTGTTGATGAATACGAACAGATATCTAGCTTCCTTGTTGAAATTCTTCTTCTCAATAGGAATACCAGCCTCCATCCACCGCGGCATGGTGTCAAAAATCAGTGGTGCTAACCAAACCTTGAAATCATCGAGGGTCTTTATTTGGATTTTCTCTATATAATAGTGCATGAAGTTCAGTGTATACTCGAGTACCTCATTAATTTTTGTGTTGCTGCACTTCACATTCTTCCCCCAAACTACCACATAGTCAACCGGCTTGAAAGCACTAGCTTTTTTCTTTCCCTTCGGCACCAACTCCCCGTATGACGAATAAGACTCCCGAATCCAAGTAGGGATGTAAATGCCTTGGGGCTTCGTGAAGATTTCAAATTTGTGGAACTTCAATGTGCTCCACACTTCTCGATACCTGTCTACCACACCGTATGTAGACAACCAGTTCTCTTCAAGAATGGTCCTCAAACCCTTGGCCTTTAGCCTGTTGAGTGATCAGGGTGGATGAACCTAGACTGGCGAAGGGGCTTGTACTACTGCCTGAGCTGGAACTGGAAGAGCCGGAGGAGGAACCGGGATCCTAGATGGATCATTCACTGACTTGGAGTGTAGCTCCGCTCTCCTAGCATGTAGAAGCTGGTAATCTTCCGGCTCACAGACGGAGGCCGGAGAACTGCCCTCAGAATAGCCCTCACTCTTAGAAGTAGTGAGGTGAGTGGCATAGAAACCCTCACTTTCAGATCTCTTCTCTGCTTGTGTGGATTGTACATGAACTTTGCCCTTGCCTTTTCCCCATTTTGGAAGAAGTTTGGAAACCGGGATTCGGGAAGCTGTAGCATCCTCATTAATAACAATCTTTCTAGCCCATTTTCGAGGAGATTGATTCCTTCCTTCAGCCTTGGGTCTAGCAAATTCTACAAAACAAAACCACACACGTTAGATGCAATTCGAAAGAATTTTCAAAGTTTGAAAACTACACAGAAAGACTCGAAGAACCGTTCGGGGAGTCGCCAAACTCCTTTGGCGAGCCAAGTCGGGCTAGCCCCAAGTTTCAGAGTAAAATCTTTCAAATGTAAGAACAGGTCGGTGATGTCCAAGGTCATTCGGCGGATCACCGACATCATTCGGTGAACTAGAAGTAGCTCGCCGAATGTTGCAGAACAATTTCAGGAATTAGGGGCGCAGAAGGGCGATCAGAAGGAACTTTCGGCGAGCTCAGGCATATCGCCAAAAGTTACAGATCTCAAGCCAACAAAATGGATAATTCTAAGGCGATCGAAAGGTCTGTAGGCGAACCGTCGAACCATTCGGCGAGCTCGACCTAGCTCGCTGAATAGTCCAACCTGCCAAATTTTCACCCTAACCTTCAAAATCTAACCCGTAGCCCACGAAAACAAAATTATCCCACTATTCCATGCGATTGGGTTCAAACCCATACTACTCATGCCCACGGGGTACTCAGACTTCCCCTAATTTGGCCAATTGAGGTCTTTTCCCCTTAAGAATGACTTCAACCACTCTATCATTGGGGAAAATGTGAAAATTGGCACAATTCGGGGTTACTCAGTCTTCACCCCCACTAGACCCACAATAAATTCACCACAACCCAACAAATTTAACATGCTTAGACACGGGATTTCACAATTTACGGCTGACTACCAACAATTTAAACTAAATACGGGCAAACATTAACGCCATACATTCAACAAATCATAATTAAACAGAGAGAGAAACTACGCAATGATCATGCATTCGATTTCGCCAAAATGTAAAGATGGGGTTCGGAAAACCAACCTTATATGCAGTGAATTTGAAAAGTTAGGCAAGAAACGAATCTAAAAATCCTCCCCGAGTTACCGATCCCACACAAAAATCAATTAAAATAGTACGAGAATAAGAAAATATGTAGTTGTGAAAGTTTTGAAGTCAAAAAGTATGAAATGCAGGAGAATTTTGAATTTAAAACGGTTTGGCCTATTTGACTCTTTAGTTCGTGTGTCGGTCGGCGATCATGACGTACGTCGCCGACCCACTAGCGAGGCACCGAGTAGCACTTTAGCCCACCGAGTTTTACAGAACCTCTAGTAAGCTAGGTGGTTCAAATGGCGGTCCAAGTCGGGCTCGCCGACCTGTTTGGTGAGTCGCCCACTGGACCTTTGGCTCGCCTAACTGCCCATTTTCCCAAAATTTCAAATTTTCGACCTGCACATTCAACACCCATTATTCAAACCACAATAATAAAAACTTAAACACTTGAGTTTCCACCCAAGAAGCGTCTTATTTAATGTCGTGGCACAACGTGGATAGGCTTTTAAGGTTCATTTTTTAGGTTGGCCAATGTATCACTTGGTAGACCCCCTTTTGGCCTTGGGTTCAAATGAGACGAGATTTGACCCATTTCTGTTTCCAGTGGTTTGATGGATATCAAGTGAGAGGTATCAGTCTGATTTAGTGCGGAGACGTGCTCTTTCATTTCTTTAAGCACCTTGTCCGACCCTTTCTACTTTATTGAGAATGGGTGCAAGCCTTCGGTACAAAAGTTCTCCGGATCAACCCTCTGCTTTTTTGGCTTTTGACGCATATTGGTAGGAACATATATTTCCTTGTCACCATCCCGTTCCTTCCAATTAGTCCCACGATCACGCC
The DNA here is from genome assembly GCA_036250505.1 of Solanum acaule. Classification (NCBI taxonomy): domain Eukaryota; kingdom Viridiplantae; phylum Streptophyta; class Magnoliopsida; order Solanales; family Solanaceae; genus Solanum; species Solanum acaule. The sequence goes on along the minus strand of JAJOOR010013461.1, from coordinate 26,268 downwards.
ATTCCCTATCACGATCTCTCCAACCGTCATCACGCTCTCTATTCCAACCTTGATTCCTTCCCGACCTTGGATAGTTCGGACGGAAACCTCCTTCTTGATTTGCAAGAAAATTCACTTTCTCATTATATAGAGCCTCAAAGTGTGCATCATTCGGGTTTACCCCACTGACACCAACAGCATTCACAACTTTAGACCTACTGCCCATCACATTTTACGACAAAATATCAAATTAGGTCATCATTTTGGCCATGTTTTGGTCTCGCTCATGTTCTTTCTCTATCTGCTCCTTTTTCATCCTAAAGGTCAGAGTAGACACCTGATCCTCCCGATTGTACCAGGCTCTATTTATCTTGCTCATATCATTGAGGAGATTTGATGTTATTTCGAAAGGTTGCTGCAGATACCTCCTCGAACAAGTTGATCAGCCACACCTTTGTTCACCGAGTCTAGACTCCAGTAGAAGTGTTGTAACAACACGTTGTGTGGAAGCCCGTGAGTCGGACATTGAAGTAACAACTTCTGAAATCTCAGCCACGTCTCATGGATTGGCTCACCTTCTAAACGTTTAAAGCCCTGAATATTATCTCTCAAGGACATCATCCTCGAAGAAAGAAAGAACCTTATGTAGTACGCCTCAATAAGTTCATCCCAATTGGTAATGGAATCCCTCGGTAAATCACTAACCATTTTCTCGCTTCCCGCCATCAAAGAGAAAGGGAATAACCAGAGATGGACTGACTCTTATGAGATATTCTTGAATGAGAATGGACCACATACGTCCACAAAGTTCCGAATATGATCATGGGGATCCTCATGAGCTAGCCCTCTGAATAAGTCTTTCATTTGAAAGAGTTGCAACATCGTGATAGTTACGTGGAAGACAACATTTCCCTCGACCGGAGTCAAACGTATAGCACCTACGCCACCCAATTTTATTGGTTCATTGACATCATTTAGATTTCCAATGTCATCTTGGTGTCCAAGTTGGCTACCGTTACTTTCATTCACACTCATCTCGTCTTATGTTCACAAACAGCCAACAACAAACACAAAACAAGGTAAGTCGATTCAACTACAACACAAAACGATCACAATCTAAACTTCAATAATATAATTCTAAACACCACTCCCCGATGGTGGCGCCATTTTTGATAAACTCTCAACTACACCTCATCCAATACTAGGTGTAGGCAGTCGCAATCTAGTATAAACCCAACGAAGAGTTAGGATCGATCCCACAGAGAGTGATACAAGTTAGAATTTCTGTTACGAAGTTATAAATATGGTCTAATCAATTGTAGGAATAGAAATTATCAAAATCATTTAAATAAATCAAAGGGGTTGACACAAATGTCAAATGGGGGAATTAGGTTTATCAATTAACAACTACAACAATTAGAAAAACAGGGGAGTAATCAAGTAGATAATTTGGATACTTGGGGATGTGATCAATTAAAGGCTAATTTCGCTATATGGGTAATTATAATTTACTAAAAATTGCTGAATCTAAGTGAGTAGGCTAGGCTATAGATGAAATAACTTTCTCTCAAACAACTATTACGATTTAATCGAGTTCTCTCGAACCTCGACAAGCATAACACTATAATCAGCCCAATACCTAAATTTACCTACTCTCTCGAGCTAGATATGTAGGATCGAGCTAAGATTCAGACTCTCGAGCTAAACCCACAACAACCCAATCACTACAATCATTAATCGATAACCTTAGTTCTAAAACCTCTTTCTCAAGCAAGCCTAGAACACTAAGTTAGAATTGCATTTGCAACTACAATTCATGGGTTAATACATAGCTATCAATTAAACTCACTTCAAATCAGCATTTAAATCAGTAAACAATAATACCCGTAAGCTAATTAGAGAAAATAATCACATGATCACACCCCCAAGAATGGGGGTTTTAGCCACACATCATAAAAAGGTAGAAATCAATACCAATTACATTCTCCATAATCTGGGTATTGCAATCAACGTCTTTACAATGATCCAAAATTCTCAATATCGAAATCTCAACTCAAAATCTACTAAAAAACTCCTAAAACAAAGTCCCCAACACAAGCTTAAAGTTCTACAATGGAGAAATTACTCAGGAAAATTGACTGGATCCATTTTCTGCCATTTAAATTTCAATTTATACGTTCTCAACTTTTGGCCTTCAAGACCACTAGGCGAGGTTAGCTGAGCATCACCAACCAAGTCGGCGACGTGCCACCAATAGCTCCATTTCATCGCCAGTTTTCCTTGGCTCTTTAACCTTAGAATTATGTGACTCTAGGCGATCAGGATTGAGGTCGTCGATCCATTCGGTGTTCACCAACTGTCCATGTCCATCGCCAAGTTGGTTTTTCCACAGGGTTGGCACGGTGGAACTTTTGGCAAGCTGAAGAGCAACTCGGCGGTTCACTGAGTTGTCTTGGCGATCACCAGGAATGCCTTTCTTCAACTTCTTCAACTTTTTTGCTCCTTTTTCCCCGGTAATATCCTTGCCTTGCTCCTTCGCCTTCATTTCTGAAAATTAACACTTTAACATCAGTTTAGAGCATAAATTAGGCACTAAGGACAATAAAACTATGAAAACAAAGCCCTAAATGAGTCAAAATCTCAAACTCATCAACCATCAGCTTAAAACAATTTATTGTAATATTTACGGGTCTAAACTGATTTGGTTCAGTTTTCACAATCCTAATTACTCTTAGAGTTTTAGAAGAAATTTCAAGAGAAAAAATGAGAAAGTTCAAGGCGTTCGTCAAAATTTCTTGCGGATCGAAGGTTGTTTCGCCAAGGGTTTGATCCCTAAGAGGTATGTAAGTTCTCATAGTGTTGGGTTCGTTCATCCACACGCCAATCATGCTATTTTAATGTGATTTCATTCTCAAAGTTGAAGGATTTGAGTTCTTGATAAGTTTTTCTTGGAATTACATTCGTAATCTTAATTGTTGGAGATCTGATAAGTTCTTGTGATGAGAATCTTGTGTTTGAGTATTGTTCTTGAATAGTTTAGAGAGGATTTCATTGTAATTATGTTGTGTCTATGAATCAGAAAAAGTTTGAGGGAAATCGTTGGATTTTAGAGGAGTTAGAGCGTGAGAAAGAATAAGAAAATTCATCAGTTTCAAGGAAGGAGCATGGGGCGCCGCGCCACTCAGTGCGCTCCAAGCAGCTTTTCGTAGGTAGGGCCCTAGGGCACTGCTACACTCAGTGTGCCCTATACCACCTATTGTAGTATAGGGGCTAGCGCCCCACGTCACTCAGTGCGTCAGGGTCGCCAGGTCCCTTACCCTTCCGTTTTTCTTTCCGGGTACATTCCGTTAAATCATACCTATGTTTTCTACTTGATATCCACACTCTAAACTACTTCTAAACATCTAGAAATCATTCATAACATGAATCATAGCGTTAAATTCATAATTCAAATTCAATGTAGAGTTAAGAGTCAAGTCTTGAGAGTTCTTCGAGTCATTTTAAGAAGTCTTTTTACTATCTTTTAAACTTTTTTGTAAGACATTGAGCAATTGAGTTTAAAGAAGAGTGGAGTTGAGTTCACTTTCTTTAAAATGATATATGGGAACTAAGTATTCCAAAGAAAAATGTTTTTACATTTTGGAGAAGAGGAAACATCGATTTCCAAAAGAGTTCATGAGCAGTTTTGAGTATTATCTCTTTTAAGAGAAACCTTTTGAGTAATAATTTGAGAGTTGAGAATGAGGAAATATTTTATTTAAAACATATGAGCTAAGTTATATTTTGGGAGTAGTATTGAGCACCGATATGGTGGAGAGTTCTAACAACTCACAGCCCCCATAAACTATGTAGCCAACGTGGGTAGAAAGGGTCATACTTTTTAGACGATTCCTTATTGCTTTTTAGCATAAACTAGTGGATCCACTTAGTTGAGGAGTTCTATACCCCTAGCAAGGTATAGGACAGTTCTGGCAGTGTGGGCGAGATGTTGTATCATCACATAACTCATAGTGATGGTTGTCGGTTAGAGAATCTCCCAAATAGAGTTTATTTCATATTTTTGCATACAAACTAACTTATATTGTATTTTTAAATACATTGAGTTGTTATCTACTATTTTTAAAAGCTTTTGTTTAAATCGTATTATCCTTATTGCTTTTATATTGAAATGAGTTGAGAATGAGTTAAGTTGAGACGAGGTAAGTTGTTTCTTCAGTTCCAGTTCAAGCTTATGTCATGTTTTAGATTTCCCCTTGCATACTCGTACATTCCATGTACTGACGCCATTTGTCCTGCATCTTTTATGATGTAGATACAGGTAACCAGGATCAGCTTCCAACGCTTCGTTGATCCAGTTGAGATTCCAGAGTTGTTTGGTGAGCCTCCTTGCTTTTGGAGGATCCCTCAGTTATTTCTGTCATGTTATTTCAGTTTTGTTAAGATGATCAGGGATCTTTTCCCAACATCCCTCATAGTATTATAGGCTTCATCGATAGATATATAGCAGTTCATGAGTCTTTTGATTTTCGTTTTTATGTTGAGACTTGAGTTGCCTCTTTTGCTAGTTGAATGTTTATTTCTAAATCATTCTGGGTTTATCTTTTGAGACAGCTGAGTAAATTTTATCTTATTTTGAGTAAGTCTTCCACGGAGAGTTGATCCAGGACAGGTGTTCGCATGGGGCCAGCAATGGTTCTCGAGTGCCAATCATATCCAGGGTGTAGGCTCAGGGCGTGACAAACTTGGTATCACAGCCCAGAGTTGAAGAGTCCTAGGGTGTCTATGAAGTTGTGTCTATAGAGTCCTAGTTATCAGTGTGAAGAGCACAACATCTATAATTAGGAGCCTGCGACATTTGGGAACTATCTCACTTATTTCATACTATTTTCGTGCAATAGAGTTCATCTCTATAAAAGTTTCTTTCTAATTCGTGCTTGCACGTATCCTTCAGATCATGCATCCACGAAGAGTTGTCTAAGGTCTTCCTGCTAGGAGGAATGTTGATCCTCAGGATCAAGGGGATCCTAATGCACCAGAAGTGCAACCCCAAGGAGTGGTCACTAATGTTGAGTTCCGGGATGCTATCCAGATGATGAGTCAAATGGTTACCAACCAAGTTGGGTAATAGAGAGGAGTTCGATAGTATGTGGTTTATACATCCAGGATCCATGAGTTTCTAAGGATGAATCCTCCAACCTTCACCAGTTCAAGTGTCACTGAGGATCCGGAAAACTTTGTGGAAGAGATGCAGAAGCTTTTTGAGGTTATGCATGTTGCTGATGTTGAGCGAGTGAAACTAGTTGCATACCAACTAAAGGGTGTTACTAGAGTATGGTTTGACTAATGGAAGAAGAGTAGAGCTGAGGTGTCATGACCCAAGGGTACCCCTTAGACGTAACATAGAACATAGGACCCCGAAGGGCACTATGTAAGCCACTTAGTATATCATAACATAAGTAAAGAACAATAAAGAGTAAAAACATAATTCAGAGTCTTAATATTTTTCATAAAGCAAGCAAAAGTCTAGACTTGTCTCAATTAGCCATCTACTACAATCGAGTATCAAAATAGGGTCACATCCCTTACAACATAGTTCTCAAATGAAAGTACAAGAAAGGAAACTAGAAAATCATCATCCGTCCTCGAACCATGAGGACTCACCACTAAGCAAGGAAACTAATCGATCCAAGCTTTGACCAAGAAGGAAGTCACCTCAAGAACCAGGTCCTACACTTATACAAAATGTAGAAGAAATAAGGGTTAGTACAAAAATGCACTAAGTATGATAGCCATGCAAGAAATCGTTAAAACATGCTAAAAAGGACATTTTAGTTGAAAACCATGCACTTTATCAAGTTTGAACTCGTCATGAATACATTGAAAAATCATAAGTCATAAGCCTTATTGTCATGCATAAATCACCATATTATAATGGCAACATATCATAAATACCCTCGAAATCCACTTGTGCAATGCATAAGTAAGATCCCATAATCATACATATACTAAGTAAAGCTTCTTGAGTAACTATGGTCTATAAATCATATTCTTGTCTATTTTAACATATTAAGGAATAAGCCTTAACCGACATAGACCATGTGAGCTAAACATGGAATCCAGTGACTACCCCACACCATAAAGGGGTTGTCCTACTTGCCTAAGGTAGAACTATACTCTTAGCTTAGGTGGATCCACTAGCTAAGGACCTATGTGGGCACATAGTTTATGGGATAAGGAGATTGCTTCTAGAAACCCGGACTCTAATAAGGTATAAGGTTTCCATCTCATGAGATAACTACTTTGGGAACCCGGACTCAACTAGTGTATAAGGACCCATTTAGAAAACCGGACTCAGCTAGTGTATAAGCTTACATTGGGAAGCCGGACTCAACTATCGTATAAGCTTCCATCTCATATTCATATCCACTCGGTGCTAAGCATTAATTCCCATAGGTTACATATTAAGTATTGACTTAAGTGCATATTTATGGAAGGGCTTCTTGACACTCAATCCACATAAATCATACTATAGCTCCTAGATTCAAAAGGTGAGACTAGTCTACCAACCTTAGAATCACTACATGTGACCATCCTTTCAAATCACATTATAATTAATCCAAAGTGTGTACATGAGAATAATCATCCAACCTACACAACAATTAGTTCATAATCACATTCACTTTACTCTCAAATTGATCTAAATGCATATACATGAACCTCATAAACATACATAATTTTCATGCTTTACTATTCAAGTACCATAGGTCACATTCAATCAGCATATCTAGAATCACTGCATTAGACATGAATGATAATATGATTCAATTACTATCATTACTATAAGCATGGTTTCATAATACTTCTCTTTCTACAATTCACCCACACCCTTAGATCTAATTTGGGTAAAATAGGGGAATCCATGGGTTCTTGGGAGAATTCATCATAAATTCAATCATAATCCATCATAAATCAACCATTAGAAACGTTTTTGGAAATAACCAACAAGATTGAAGACAAACCCTAACTTTGGGGGAATCACTAGTTTTGAAATTGAATTTGGAGGGACTCCTTGGATGGAAATTAACCAAGGATGAAAGACTACCATACCTTAGTAATGATTCGTCAAATAAATTGAGTGCAATATCCTTGATTCTTCAAGCCCTAGCTCCAATTTTTTTACTCTTCTTCTTCCTTGAGTTCTATAGAGAGAAATACTTTTGGAGAAGATGAAGTTTTGGGTTTTCTTTTTTATTCAACGAAAGTGACTTAATTGGGGGAATTTTGAGCCTAAAAAGCTTATATACTTACTAGGGAAAGAGTAAAACATTGTAGGATCATTTTAGGAAGACTAACTAAAGACCCCTAAAGTTCTAACTTAAAACCACCTAGCTTGCACGATTTGGCTCGCCAAGTGGACCCTTGGTCCGCCAAAATTTCCAGAATGCCTCCCCAAGGAGGCAGCCTACTAGGCGATAGGGAGGTACCTTAGGCGATGAGCCAACCTGGTTGGCGAGCCCCGACCTAGCTCGCCTAAATTTTCAGCAGCTAGGTCTTGGGACAGTCCACTAGGCAACCCCAAGTGCACTTTGGCGACTCGCCAAGTCACTTGGGCGACCATGCTGCCCCCTTCGCCAAAAGGTACAAAGGAGAAAATGTTTTCCTTCACTCTTTCTAGGTAGTTTAGGCCCTTTCCCCCTTTCTTGACTCTTACCCCTTTCGTTTTAGTTCTAGTTAAGTCTACAAATTTCCGGAATGTTACAATATCTACCCTTTGGGAACATTCGTCCTCGAATGACGATCTAGACACCTTAAGGAATTAGAGACTCAAGACTAGCTTCCTATCATGCATGAAAGATCAAAATAATGCACAATCCAAAGGAGGAAACATCAACTCCTTCTTAAAAGATAGTCAATGCAATACAAGGGAGTAGGAACTATATCTATCAACCCAATATGCACGAAATTCCATATATCTCATATTCATAGGAGGAACTACCTTATCCAACTAAAATAATGCTTAACACAACATCATGGAGCCAATATGCAATTACTCTCAAAAGCATACTAAACCATGTTCATCAACATATCTCATGAAGTCAAATAGGCAACTCATATTAAATGCACAACAACATGAGGAACATAAATTATGAAAACTCATTTTTCTCACTAAACATGAATAACATAAGGAAATCATGGAAGCACAAATTCACACATGACTCCCAAAACACTAAAACTCAAGAGGGACTAATTACCTCAAGCTTGATTAGGAGTAGAAGGAAAGAAATGAGGATATCGAGATTTCATATCAGCCTCGGCCTCCCAAGTATCACCCTCGACTAAATGATTCCTCCATAAAACTTTAACGGAAGCTATTTCCTTGTTTCTCAATTTCTTGACTTTTCGGTCTAAGATTTCTACCGGAACCTCTTTATAGGAAAGGATTTCATCGACTCCCAACCCTTCTAAGGGAACAATGGATAATGGATCCCCAATACACTTTTTAAGCATGGAAACATGAAATACCGGATGAACCGGGGCCAACTCATTTGGTAAATACAACTCATAGGCAACTTTCCCAATACACTTCAAAATTTGATATGGGCCTATATACCGGGGACTAAGTTTCCCTTTCTTGCCAAACCTCGTCACACCCTTCATGGGTGAGATTTTCAAATAGACCTAATCACCAACTTCAAATTCTAGGTCCATTCTCCTTACATCAGCATAAAACTTTTGCCTACTTTGAGCCATTTTCAACCTCTCTCTAATGAGTCCAACTTTCTCAATAGCCTCATAAACCGATTCGGGACCAATAAAAGCAATTTCACCTACCTCAAACCAACCAACCGGAGACTTACATCTCCTACCATACAAGGCTTCAAAAGGAGCCATACCGATACTTGAGTGGTGACTATTATTGTAGGCAAACTCTATTAATGGCAAGTGGTCTTCCCAATTACCCTTGAAATCTATAACACATGACCTCAACATGTCCTCTAAGGTTTGAATGGTGCGTGCCACTTGACCATCCATTTGAGGATGAAAAGTCGTGCTAAGCTTGACTTTAGTACCAAGCCCTTTTTGGAATGACCTTCAAAAGTGTGAAGTAAATTGAGTACCCCGATCTGAAATGATGGATAAAGGAACTCCATGTGACTTCACTATCTCTCTTATATACAAGTTGGCATAGTCCTCCACTGAATGTGAAACCTTGATGGGAATAAAATGGGCTGATTTTGTCATCCTATCTATAATGACCCAAATGGAATCATGTTGCCTTCGATTACGAGGCAAACCCAAAATAAAATCCATATTCACTTCTTCCCACTTCCAAGTGGGAATTGATATGTCTTGCAAAAAGCATCCCGGCCTTTGATGCTCAACCTTAACTTGTTGACAATTAGGACATTTGGCTACAAATTCCATAATATCCTTTTTCATGTCATTCCACCAATAGACATCCCGTAGATCACGGTACATCTTGGTGGCTCCCGGATGAATAGAATACCGAGAACTATGAGCCTCTTCTAAGATCTGCTCTCTCAGACCATCAACATCCGGAACACATAATCGACCTTGGTACCTAAGTACACCATCTCCCCTTTTGGGAGAAATCCTCAACGGACTTGTTGAGTACCGACTCTTTCAACTCAACCATTAAAGGATCAAGATCTTGTTTAGACTTCACATCAATGACAAAGGACGATGCGGAGCCATTATGAACCATTAAACCACCCTTGGTGGAATACACTAATTGGATACCTAGCCGAGCCAATATATGCACATCACAGACTAACTCTTTCTTTTCATCTTCTATATGAGCCATACTACCCATGGATAATCTACTAACTGCATCTGCTACAACATTAGCTTTGTCGTGGTGGTAAAGGACACTCATGTCATAATCCTTCAAAAGTTCTTACCATCTTCTTTGCTAAAGAATCAAGTCTTTTTGAATAAACACATATTGAAGACTCTTATGATCTGTGAAAAAATCCACATGGACTCCATACAAGTAATGTCTCTATATTTCAAAGCAAACACTACCGCCGCTAATTCAAGATCATGGGTCGGATAATCTTCTCATGCACCTTAAGTTGTCTTGAAGCATAGGCAATCACCTTACCATGTTGCATGAGCACACATCCCAACCCCACCCTAGAGGCGTCACAATATACCACAAACCCATCGGTACCCTCCGGTAAGGTCAACACCAGAGCGGAAGTAAGTCTATATTTCAACTCTTGGAAGCTTTTCTCACAAGCCTCCGACCACTCAAACTTAGCTTTTTTTTTAGTCAAAGCAGTCAACGGAGAAGCAATAGAGGAAAACCCCTCAACAAACCTCCTATAGTAACCGGTCAAACCTAAAAGATTCTAATGTCGAAAGGGGTAAGAGGTCTAAGCCAACTCTTGACCGCATATGTCTTCTTTGAAACTACCTCAATACCCTCAGTTGACACAATATGACCTAGGAAAGCTACGGACCTTAACCAAAATTCACACTTGCTAAGCTTTGCAAAAAGTTGTTGGTCCTTAAGAACTTGCAATACAATTCTCAAATGGTTCACATATTCATTCTCACTCCTTGAGTAGATCAAGATATCGTCAATAAAACGATCATAAACATATCAAGGTATTGTTGAAACACTCTATTCATTAGGTCTATGAATGTCGTCGGGGTATTTGTCAACCCGATTCATAGTGTCCATACCGGGTCCTGAAGACCGTCTTAGGAATATCAACCCCTCTCACCCTTAGTTGGTGATAACTCGACGAAGATCAATTTTCGAGAAGTAACTAGCCCGTTGGAGTTGATCAAACAAGTCATCGATTCTCGGAAGGGGATATTTATTCTTAATGGCTACTTTGTTCAATTGGCGATAGCCGATGCACATTCTAAGAGACCCATTTTTCATCTTAACAAACAACACCGGAGCACCCCATGGAGAGATACTCGGACGAATAAAACCCTTATCTAAAAGTCCCTTAATTGCTCCTTCAACTCGGCCAGAGCCATTCTATAAGGAGGAATAGAGATAGGTTGTGTATCTGGTAAAAGATCAATGCCAAAATCTATTTCCCGTTCGGGAGGAATACCGGGTAAATCTTTGGGAAAAACTTTCGGAAACTCATTCACTACAGGGACCGACTCTAGAGAAGGGATTTTGGACTCAACATCCATTACCCTTACAAGATGGTAAATACATCCTTTGGAGATCATTTTCCTAGCTTTGAGGCAAGAAACAAATTGACCTCTAGGGATAGAATTTCCTCCCTTCCACTCTAAAATAGGTTCATGTAGAAATTAGAATTTAACCACCCGAGTCCTACAATCTATAGAGGCATAACATGCATCCAACCAATCCATACCCAAAATCACATCAAAATCTAGCATGTCTAACTGTACCAAATCCACCAAAGTAACTTTATGGGACAAAGAAATAGGACAACTTCTATAGAGTCTTTTTGCCACTACCGAGTAACCAACCAGGGTAGAGACCGAAAAAGGTTCAACTAACACTTTGGGGAATATTTCAAACTTCATGGCCACAAAAGGTGTAACAAAGGACAAAGTGGCACCGGGGCCTAACAAGGCATATACATCAATAGAAACTACTTTTAACATACCGATCACCACATCTGGGGAGCTTCTCTTGGTCACCACGAAATTGGAGAGCATAAAAGTGGTTTTGCTTTTGAGCATTGGAGTTGGAACCGTTTGGAGGAGCTTATTTATCTTCCTTTCCCTTGGCCTTGAGCATAGGAAAATCTCTCATCTTGTGGCCACTCTTCTGACAACCATAGCACCCATCTGATCTAACTAAGCATTTGCCCTCATGTTTTCTACCACATTTTGCACAATTAATCCTAGCAACATAAGAGCCACCACTATTACCTCCTTGAGGTTTAGGGTTAGAGACCCTATCATTGATGGCCCTTGGGGGAGCATTAGAGGAACCTTAGTTAGGGAACCTTTTCTTGAACCTTGTTCGACTTTGTCCATCAGACTTAACATTGGAGAAATTTCCATCTCCGGTTTTAGCCCTCTTCACTTCTCTATTCTTGTCTTGAAGTTTCTCCTTATCCATTTGTTGAGCATACACCATGAGACGGGAGAGATCCATATTATCATGAAGCATAGCTGAACGACATTCTTTTCTCACCAATCTAGACACACCTGTCAAATACCTACTTATCATGTCCCTTGAGTCCGCCACTAAAGCCGGATCATACTTGGACAATTGGGTAAACTTTAGAGAATATTCTTGAACACTTATACCTCCTTGACGAAGGTTGAAAAATTCTTCCACCTTAGCTTCCCTCAACTCTCGGGGAAAGAACCTATCAAGGAATGCCGATTTTAACACTTCCCAATCTATTGGGCCCACTCCTACCGGCCTATTGTTCTTCCATTGAGTATACCAAACTTGACAAACACTCTTCAATTGATAAACGGCTAGCTCCGCTTTCTCTACCGAAGTCACCCCCCATAGCATCAATTATCTTATAAACCTCATCCAAAAATTCTTGAGGATCCTCTCACACTTTAGAACCAAGAAACACGGGAAGGTTCATTCTAGAAAAATCTCTCAATCTAGAAGTCGTGGAATTCACATTGGTGTTCATAGGAGCAATCACCTCACTATTGGCTTGAGTTGTCACAACTTGAGCCAACAATTGGATAGTAGACCAAAATTTTGCATAGGTCACTTTTTCAACCACGAGATCAACCAGAGCTTGGTTAACTTGAGGAGCTTGATTACCTTGAGGAACTCCTTGATCCACATTCTCCTCCTCCACCCTTCTAGCATTTTCCCTTCATCTATTCATTTCCTAAAGGCACAAGAGAGTGACTTTATGAGTTATACTATATGGAACGACTCAAGAATAATGAAAGAAGTGGCATTTTCCTAAACATCTTATAGCCTCTCATTCATAAGTGTGGCGCGCTTCACACTCATGAACAAGACTCTACTAGATGTGGCTTATGAGACAGCATCCTAAAATCATTCTAAACCTTTTGCTCTAATTACCAAATTTGTCACAACCCAAGGGTACCCCCTAGACGTAACATGGCACATAGGAACCCAAAGGGTACTATGTAAGCCACTTCGCATATCATAACATAAGTAAAGAACAATAAAGAGTAAAAACACAATTACGAGTCTGAAAAATTTTCATAAAGCAAGCAGAAGTCTAGACTTGTCTCAATTAGCCATCTACTACAATCGAGTATCAAAATAGGGTCACAGCCCTTACAAGATAGTTCTCAAATGAAAGTACAAGAAACGAAACTAGAAAATCATCATCCGTCCTCAACCATGAGGACTCACCACTAAGCAAGGAGAGTAATCAATCCAAGCTTTGACCACGAAGGAAATCGCCTCAAGAACCAGGTCCTACACTTATAGAAAATGTAGAAGAAATATGGGTTAGTACAAAAATACACTAAGTATGATAGCCATGAAAGAAATCGTTAAAACATGCTAAAAAGGACATTTTCGTTGAAAAACATGCACTTTATCAAGTTTGAACTCATCATGAATACATTGGAAAATCATAAGTCATAAGCCATATTGTCATGCATAAATCATCATATCATAATGTCAACATATCATAAATACCCTCGAAGTCCACTTGTGAAATGCATAAGTAAGATCTCATAATCATACCTATACTAAGTAAAGCTTCTTGAGTAACTATGGTCTATAAATCATATTCTTGTCTATTTTAACATATTAGAGAATAAGCCTTAACTGACATAGACCATGTGACCTAAACATGGAATCCAGTGTCTACCCCACACCATAAAGGGGCTGTCCTACTTGCCTAAGGTAGAACTATACTCTTAGCTTAGGTGGATCCACTAGCTAAGGACCTATGTGGGCACATAGTTTATGGGACAAGGAGATTGCTTCTAGAAACCTGGATTCTACTAAGGTATATGGTTTCCATCTCATGAAATAACTACTTCGGGAACCCGGACTCAACTAGTGTATAAGAAACCCATTTAGAAAGACGGACTCAACTAGTGTATAAGCTTTCATTGGGAATCCAGGCTCAACTATCGTATAAGCTTCCATCTCATATTCATATCCACTCGATGCTAAGCATTAATTCCCATAGGTTACATATTAGGTCTTGACTTAATTTCATATTCATGGAAGGGTGTCCTTACACTCAATCCACATAAATCATAATATAGCTCCTAGATTCAAAAGGTGAGACTAGTCTTCCAACCTTAGAATCAGTAAATGTGACCAACCTTTCAAATCACATTATAATTAATCCAAAGTGTGTACATGAGAATAATCATCCAACCCACACAAAAATTAGGTCATAATCATATTCACTTTACTCTCAAAGTGATCTAAATGCATATACATGAACCTCATAAACGTACATACTTTTCATGCTTTGCCCTTCAAGGACCATAGGTCACATTCAATTAACATATCTATAATCACTACATTAGACATGAATGATAACATGATTCAATTAATATCATTACTATAAGCATGGTTTCATAGTACTTCTCTTTCTACAATTCACCCACACCTTTAGATCCAATTTGGGGAAAATAGGGGAATTCATGGGTTCTTGGGAGAATTCATCATAAATAAACAATAAATCATCAATTCAATTATAATCCATTATAAATCAACCATTAGAACGTTTTTGGAAAGAACCCACAAGATTGAAGACAAACCCTAACTTTAGGGAAATCACTAGTTTTGAAATTGAATTTTGAGGGATTCCTTGGATGGAAATTAACCAAGGATGAAAGACTACCATACCTTAGTAATTATTCTTCAGAGAAATTGAGTGCAATAACCTTGATTCTTCAAGCCCTAGCTCCAACTTTTTCACTCTTCTTCTTCCTTGAATTCTAGAGAAAGAAAATTTTTTTGAGAAGATGAAGTTTTGGGTTTTCTTTTTTATTCAAAGAAAGCGACTTAATTGGGGGGATTTTGAGTCTAAAAATCTTATATACTTACTAGGGAAAGAGTAAAACATTGTAGGATCATTTTAGGAAGAATAACTAAAGACCCCTAAAGTTCTAACTTAAAACCACCTAGCTTGCACGATTTGGCTCGCCAAGGGCACTAGGCGACTCGCCAAGTGGACCTTTGGTCCGCCAAAATTTCCAGAATGCCTCCCAAGGAGGCAGCCTACTAGGCGATGGGGAGGGACCTTAGGCGATGTATCAACCTGGTTGGCGAACCCCGACCTAGCTCGCCTAAATTTTTAGAAGCTAGGTCATGGGGACAGTCCACTAGGCGACCCCAAGTGTACTTTGGCGACTCACCAAGTCACTTGGGCGACCATGCTGCCCCCTTCGTCAAAAGGTCCAAAGGAGAAAATGTTTTCCTTCACTCTTCCTAGGTAGTTTAGGCCCTTGCCCCCTTTCTTGACTCTTACCCCTTTCGTTTTAGTTCTAGTTAAGTCTACACATTTTCGAAATGTTACATGAGGGTGCACCAATTGTGAGTTGGGTTTTGTTCGAAGAGGCTTTCATGGGGTGTTTATTTCCCCGTGAACTAAGAGAGGCAAAGGTAAAGGAATTCCTCACTCTTAAGAAGGAATCTATGAGTGTGCATGAGTATAGCTTTAAGTTCGCCCAACTTTCCTATTATTCTCCGGAGATGGTTGTTGATATGAGGAGCATGATGAGTTTATTTGTTTCTGGGCTATCTCGTCTGTCAAGCAAAGAGGGTAAGGCAATTATGTTGATATGAGATATGGACATAGCAAAACTTATGATCCATATGCAGCGGGTTGAGGAAGATAAGCTGAGAGATAGAGAAGAGTTTCGAAACAAGAAAGCTAAGACAACTTGGAACGAGTCCGAACAGCAAAAGAGTAATGCAAACCGGTCTTCTTTTCAACACAAGCCAAACGAAACTGCTCCATCATCTGCTAGTGCACCTTCACCAAGGAGCAGAGGTGAGTTCAAGAATCATAATTCACAGAATTTCAGAGCTAGACCTACACAGTTTCAGGGTAGTGTGGCACAAGGAGGTAATGGGACTCATGCATGTGCTATGTGTGGTAGGAACCACTCAAGAGTGTGTCGTGATGGCTCCACTGGTTACTTCAAGTATGGTTAGAATGGTCACTCCATGAGAAAATGCCCTAAGAACAAGCAAGGTAGTGGTA
Organism: Solanum acaule; assembly: GCA_036250505.1. Lineage (NCBI taxonomy): Eukaryota > Viridiplantae > Streptophyta > Magnoliopsida > Solanales > Solanaceae > Solanum > Solanum acaule. Next base: position 10,126 of record JAJOOR010013461.1, on the reverse strand, counting down.
GCGGGGGTAATAGAGCCCGATCTTCTTTAATGGCTCCACCAGACAGAGTTTCACCTAGAGGAGCTACTTCAGGGACAGGCAGAGGAGCAGACCGTCTGTATGTTATCACCAGCCGCCAAGAATAAGAGAATTCACCTAATGATGTCACTGGTATGATCAAAGTCTTTACTTTTGGTATATACACTTTGCTAGATCCAGGTGCGTGCTTATCTTTTGTGACTACATATATAGCTATGAGATTCGATATTATTCTTGAAAAACTTCTTGAGCCCTTCAGTGTTTCCACACTTGTTGGTGAGTCTATTCTGGTTGAGAGAGTTTATCGTGATTGTACCATTTCCATCAATCACAAGGACATCACGGCTGAATTAGTCGAGTTAGACATGGTAGATTTTGATGTTATTCTAGGTATGGACTGGCATCATGCATGTTATGCCTCAATCGATTGTAGAACTTGAGTAGTTAAGTTCAAGTTTCCTAATGAGCCAGTTCTAGAGTGGAGGAGTAGTTCAGAAATGCCTAAGGGTCATTTTATTTCGTACCTTAAGGCAAGAAAGTTAGTTTCCAAGTGGTGCATCTATCACTTAGTCCGAGTTAATGACTCTAGTGTTGAGACACCGCCTATTTAGTCAGTTCCAGTTGTGAGTGAGTTTCTATAAGTCTTTCCAGATGACCTTCTCAGAGTCCCTCCTGAGAGAGAAATAGACTTCGGTATAGATATTCTTCCTAATACTCGTCATATCTCTATTCTGCCATATAGAATGGCTCCAGTTGAGTTAAAAGAGCAGTTGAAAGACCTTTTTTTTAGAAAGACTTTATTTGACCAAGTGTCTCACCTTAGGGAACTCCGATCTTATTTATGAGGAAGAAAAATGGTTCTCTTAGAATATGTATAGATTACCTGTTGAACAAGGTAACTATCAAGAATAAGTATCCTCTTCTGAGAATCAATGATCTCTTCGATCAACTTCAGGGTGCCACTTGTTTTTCTAATATAGACCTCAGATCAGGCTATCATCATTTGAGAGTAATAGAAAGTGACATCCCTAAGACAACTTGCGGGACCCGCTATGGACATCCATAACGAATGCTCCTGCAGCTTTCATGGATCTTATGAACAGAGTGTTTAAGCCTTATCTAGATATGTTTGCTATCGTATTCATTGATGACATTATAATCTATTCAAGGAATAAGGAAGATCATGCTAGTCATTTGGGATAGTTCTTCAAACTCTCAAGGATAGAGAGTTGTATGCTAAATTCTCTAAGTGTGAATTTTGGCTTGAGACTATGGCATTCTTAGGCCACATTTTTTCTGATGATGAGATTCGAATTGACACTCAGAAAATTGAGGCAGTGCAGAACTGGCCTAGACCCACATCCAACTAATATTATGAGCTTCTTGGAATTGGATGGTTATTATAGAAGGTTTGTCGAGTGGTTTTCATCTATTTCATCCCCGTTGACCAAGCTGACTGAGAAAACAGCTAAGTTTCAATGGTTTGAAGCTTGTGAGAAGAGCTTTCAGGAATTGAAAACTAGGTTAACTACTGCCCAGTATTGACCTTACCAGAGGGTACACAAGGTTTTGTGGTATATAGTGATGCGTCCAGAGTTAGACTAGGTTGTGTATTGATGCAGAATGGAAAGGTTATAGCTTATGTCCCCAGACAGCTTAAGATTCACGATAGGAATTACCCAACCCATGATTTAGAGTTGGCTGTCGTAGTGTTCGCTTTGAAAATATGATGTCACTATCTCTATTGTGTTCATGTAGATGTGTTCACCGATCACAAGAGCCTTTAGTATGTGTTCAGTTAGAAAGATCTTAATCTCAGACAGAGGATGTGGTTGGATTTACTCAAGGATTATGACATGAGTATTTTCTATCACCCACGTAAGGCTAATGTTGTTGCTGATGCATTGAGCAGGTTGTCTATGGGCAGTACTTCCTATGTTGAGGAAGACAAGAAAGAGTTACCCAAAGATGTGCATAGACTTGCATGATTAGGAGTCCGGTTAATGGATTCCAATGACGGTGTAGTGGTGGTGTGAATCATCATTAGTGTCCGAAGTGAAAGATAAACAAGATCAAGACCCTATTTTGCTTGATTTAAAGGCAAATGTTCACAAGCAAAAAGTGATGGCTTTTGAACAATGGGGAGATAGTGTATTGAGCTATCAAGGTAGATTGTGTGTGCCAAGGGTGGATGAACTCCAAGAGAGGATCATGGAGGAAGCTCATTGCTCCAGATACTCTATCCATCCGAGTTACACAAAGATGTATCGTGACTTGAGAGAAGTCTATTGGTGGAGTAGTATGAAGAGGTGTATTGAAGAGTTTGTTACTAAGTGATCGAATTGCCAACAAGTAAAGGTAGAGCACCAGAGGCCCGATGGTATGGCTCAGAACATAGATCTTCTGGAATGGAAGTGGGAGATGATCAATATGGATTTCATTACTAGGTTGTCACGGTCTCGCAGACAACATAATTCAATTTAGGTGATTGTACATCGAATGACTAAATCAGCCCATTTCTTACCGGTAAAGACTACCTTTTAGTAGAAGATTATGCTAAGTTATATATTCAAGAAGTAGTAAGACTTCATGGAGTTCTGGTGTCCATCATTTCATATAGAGGTGCACAATTCACCGCACAATATTGGAAGTCTTTCCAGAAAGGTTTGAGTTCTAAGGTAAATTTAAGTACTGCATTTCATCCTCAGACTGATGGTCAAGAAGAGCGTACGATTTAGACTTTAGTAGATATGTTGAGGGAGTGTGTGATCGATTTCAAGGGTAATTGGTATGATCACTTACATCTCATTGAGTTTGCTTACAACGATAGTTATCACACTAGAATCCAGATGGCTCCTTATGAGGCTCTTTATGGTGAAGATGTAGATCTCCTATTGGATGGTTTGAGTTTGGTGAAGCTGGGTTGAGAGGACTAGACTTGGTTCATCAAGTCATAGATAAATTGAAGGTCATTCAAGAGAGGTTGAAAACAGCGCAAAGTCGTCAGAAATTTTATACTGATATTAGGAGAAGAGACTTAGAGTTTGAGGTGGATGATTGGGTTTACTTGAAGGTTTCACCCATGAAGGGTGTTATGAGGTTTGGTAAGAAGGGGAAGTTTAATCCTCGGTATATTGGTCCTTACAGGATATCCAAGAGGATTGGCAATGTAGCTTATGAGTTGGAGCTACCGTCAAAGTTAGCAACAGTCCATCCATTATACACATTTCAATGTTGAAGAAGTGTATGGGCGATCCTTCACTTATTATACCGACTAAAGACATTGGTATTAAGGATATCTTATTTTATGAGGAGATTCTCGTTCAGATTCTGGAGCGTCAGGTTCGCAAGTTGAGAACCAAGGAGGTAACATCAGTCAAGGTCTTGTGGAGGAATCAGCTTGTTGAGGAAGCTACTTGGGAAGCTGAGGAGGATATAAAGAAGAGATACCCACATCTCTTTGAGTCCGGAGAAATCCCAAATTAAGGTACTAATCATTTTCTTGTCATTTATTTTAGATGAAATGTTGTGTTACTTTGCATATTGAATGTTTGAGCTGGGTGTTAGATGTTACCACCTTTAGTCTACTTAGAGTAATCTTATTTGAGGATGAATTTTCCCAAGGGGGAGATATTGTAACACCTCGATAATTGAAAGAGCTAAAAATAAAAATAACTAAATTGGAAATAGCGAAATCTGAAATTTTTCAAGTTATGCTTAAGTTGTGAGTTTTGGGTCAACTTTAAATGACCATAAGTTTCAGTAAATGATGATTTAGGTGGCCCATAAGATATAAAATGGAAGTTCTTGGAATCCTCTTTTCAACGCCACCGAGTTTGCTAATTTTCGAGCTCGTATGAGGGAGTTATGCCAGTTTGAAGTCATGTTGACCAATTAAAGAAAGTTACCCGAAAATGTGACGGATATTTTGGTCTTTACCTTACCCACATCATCTTAAAACAAATCATAGTAATATTGAGGGGTCTAAAGTGATCTGGTTCAGTTTTCACAATCCTAATTACGCTTAGGGTTTTAGAAGAAAGTTCAAGAAGAGAAAAAAGGAGAAAAGAGGAGAAGGTTCAAGGTGTTCGTCGAAATTTCTTGTGGATCGAAGGTTGTTTCGCCAAGGGTTTGATCCCTAAGAGGTATGTGAGTTCTCCTAGTGTTGGGTTCGTTCACCAACACTTCAGTCATACTATTTTAATGCAATTTCGTTCTCAAAGTTGAAGGATTTGAGTTCTTGATAAGTTTTTCTTGGAATTCCATTCGTAATCTTCATTGTTGGAGTTTTGATGAGTTCTTGTGATGAGGATCTTGTGTTTGAGTATTATTCTTGAATACTTTAGAGAGGATTTCGTTGTAATTATGTTGGGTCTAAAAATCCAAAAGAGTTTGAGGGAAATCGTTGGATTTTAGAGGAGTTGGAGTGTGAGAAAGAACAAAAAAATTCATCGGTTTCTAGGAAGGAGCATGGGGAACCGCACCACTCAGTGTGACCCAAGTATCTTTTCTGTAGATAGGGCCCTGGTGTGCCGCGCCACTCAGTGCGCCCCAACCCACCTGCTGTAGTATATGGGCTAGGGGACCACGCCACTCAGTGTGCGAGGGTTGCCAGGTTCCCTACCCTTCCTTTCTTCTTTTCGGGTACATTCCCTCGAATCGTACCTATGTTTTCTACTTGATATCCACACTCTAAAATACTTATAAACATCTAGAAATCATTCATAACCTTGAATTCATAATTCAAATTCAAGGTAGAGTTAAGAGTCAAGTCTTGAGAGTTTTTCGAGTCATTTTAAGAGGTCTTTTTACAATCTTTTAAACTTGTTTTAAAACTTGAGCAATTGAGATTGAGGAAGAGTGGAGTTGAGTTCATTTTCTTTAAAGTGATATACGGGAACTAAGTATTCCCAAGAGAAATGTTTTTTATATTTAAGGAAAGAGGAAACACTGATTTCTAAAATAGTTCATGAGTAGCTTTGAGTATTATCTCTTTTAAGAGAAACCTTTTAAGTAATAATCTCAAAGTTGAGGATCAGGAAATGTTTTCTTTAAAACATAATGAGCTAAGTTATATTTTGGGAATAGTATTGAGAACCGATATGGGGAAGAGTTATAACAACTCACATCCCCCATAAACCATGTAGCCAACGTGGGTAGAAAGGGTCATACTTTTTAGATGATTCCTTATTGCTTTTTAGCATAGACTAGTGGATCCACTTAGTTGAGGAGTTCTATACCCCGGCAAGGTATAGGAAAGTTCTGGCAACGTGGGCGAGACGTTGTATTATCACATAGCTCATAGTGATGATTGTCGGTTAGAGAATCTCCTCAACAGAGTTTATTTTGTATTTTTTCATACAAACTGAGTTATATTGTATTTTTCAATACATAGAGTTGTTATCTACTTTTTTAAAAGTTTTTCTTTATATCGCATTATCCTTATTGCTTTCATATTGAAATTAGTTGAGAATGAGTTGAGATAAGGTAAGTTGTTTCTTCAGTTCCAGTTCAAACTTAAGTCATGTTTTAGATTTCCCCTCGCATGCTCGCATATTCCATGTACTGACACTATTTGACCTACATCTTTTATGATGAAGATAGAGGTAACCAGGATCAGCATCCAGCGCTTTGTTGATCCAGTTGAGATTCAAGAGTTGTTTGTTGAGCCTTTTTGCTTCCGGAGGATCCCTCAGTTATTTCTGTGAAGTTATTTCAGTTTGTTAGGATGATCGGGGGTCTTGTCCCGAAATCCCTCATAGTATTAGAGGCTTCATAGATAGATAAACAGTAGTTCAAAAGTCTTTTCTTTTCAGTTGTTTATGTTAAGATTTGAGTTGCCTCTTTGGCTAGTTGAATGTTTATTTCTAAAGCATTCTAAGTTTATCTTTTGAGACAATTGAGTAAAGTTTATCTTTTAAGTTTATCTTATGTTGAGTAAGTCTTCCGCTGAGAGTTGAGCCAAGCCAAGGGTTCACTTTGGGCCATCAATGGTTCTCGAGTGCCAGTCGCATCCAAGGTGTAGGCTCGGGGCGTGACAAGGAGCAAGTGCCAAGTAGTATCTTGCAGATCGGTATATTTACGTTTGTATTCCATCCTTGAGAGGCTCTAGGACATTCTTAGGAATACTTAATTGTTTTTTGTTTCATATCATGCATTTGTTATTGTAACAATATCTAAAATCCATTTGTTTCACTCTTCTTAGATGGCTAGGATGAGGTCATCTGTGGGTGGGCAGAGCCTCCCGCACCTCCGTGTGGAGCCAAAGATAGGTGTAGAGGTCGACGCCGATTAAGAGGTCGAAGTAGAGCAAGGGTTGTAGTACCAATTTGAGATCAGGAGAGGGCATTTTCACCTGATCTCGAGATAGAGGCAGAGCATGTATAGCACCAACCGGATGGTAGAGCAAGCCAAGCCTCCAAGATTTATGGTCATGCTAGTGCTACAGGATACTTTGGCCAAGATTCTCAGCTTCATGGAGGATATGCCACAAGCATGGACTTTGCCTTGCTCTTCAGCTGAACCCCAGGTTCAAGGATCAGACTTGTAACATCCCGCCTTAGAAAGAACTAAATTTAGAAAGCGTTAAATTGGAAATAGCCAAATCTGGAATTTTACAAGTTATGCTTGAGTTATAAGTTTTGGGTCAACTTCAAATTACCATAACTTTCAGTACAGATGAGTTAGTGGCACATAAGATATCAAATGAAAGGTCTTGGAATCCTCTTACCAACGCCACTGAGTTTGCTACATTTTGAGCTCGTATGAGGGAGATATGCCTATTTAAAGTTGGGTTGTCCAGTTAAGGAAAGTTACCCAAAAATATGAGGGGTATTTTGGTCTTTTCCTAACCCAATCAGATTAATTCGATTTTTAGTAATATTTTGGGGTCAAATCTGATTTGGTTCAGTTTTCATAAATCAAAATATGCTTAGGGTTTTTAGAGCAATTCGAGAAGAGGAGAGAAGGAGAAAAGTTCAAGGCGTTCGTCAAGATTCTTGAGTTTTGTTGCGGATTTCACCAAGGGTTTGATCCCTAAGAGGTATGTGATTTCTCATAGTATTGGGTTCGTTCACCCACACACCAATCATGATTTTTTAAAACAATTTTATTCTCAAAATTGAAGGAATTGAGTTATTGATTAGTGTTTTTGAAGTATTGTGTTCGTTCTTGAATTAGGATGGGTTTGATGAGTTCTTGAGATAATTTTTAAGAGTTGTTGAGTAGATTCTTGTGTACTTTTGTGGAGTGTTTGATTCTAAGTGATTGGGCAAGAAACTATTCGATTCTAGGCGAATTAGAGTCAGAAATCGAAGAGGAAAATTCGTCAGGTTTTCTCGGCGGTGCCTGGGGCGATGCGCCAGCCAGGGGCGGCTGGCTCCTCGCGCCACTCAGTGCGCCAGGGTCGTCTGCCCCCACCCCTTCTCCGTCGTTTAGCCCGTCTGAGTTCTTTCAAAGGGTACCTTTACTCCCCTTTGATTCTAACTATTCTAAACTACTTCTAAACATCTGGAAATCATTCACACAACATGAATCATAACCTTTAATTCATAATTCAAATTCAAGGTAGAGCTAAGAGCCAAGTCTTGAGAGTTCTTCGAGTCATTTTAAGAAGTCTTTTACAAAAAAAATTTAAAACTTATTTTAAATAACTTGAGCACTGAGTTGAGGAAGAGTAGAGCTGAGTTAATTTTCTTCAAAATGATATATGGAAACTAAGTATTCCCAAGAGCAAATATTTTTACATTTAAGAGGAGAGGAAACACCAATTTCCAAAGAGTTCATGAACAGTTTTCAGTATTATCTCTTTATAGAGAAACCTTTTGAGTATTAATCTCAAAGTTGAGGAAGAGGAAATGTTCTCTTTAAAACATAATGAGCTAAGTTATATTTTGGGAGTAGTATTGAGCACTGATATGGGGGAAAGTTCTAACAACTCACAGCCCCCATAAACCATGTAGCCAAAGTGGGTAGAAAAGGGTCATACTTTTTAGATGATTCCTTTATTGCTTTTTAACATAGACTAGTGGATCCACTTAGTTAAGGAGTTTTATACCCTGGCAAAGTATAGGACTGTTCTGACAGCGTGGGCTAGACGATGTATCATTACATAACTCATAGTGATGGTTGTCGGTTAGAGAATCTCCCAAACAGAGTTTATTTTGTATTTTTGCATATAAACAGAGTATTGTTGTATATTTCAATACATTGAGTTGTTATCTTATGTTTTAAAGTTTTTCTTTATACTGCATTATTTCTATTGCTTTATATTTAAATGAGTTTGAGTTGAGTTGAGATGAGGTAAGTGTTTCTTCAATTCCAATTCAAGCTTATGTCATGTTTTAGATTTCCCCTCACATACTCGTACATTCAATGTATTGACTTCATTTGGCCTGCATCGTTTTATGATGTAGATATAGGTAACCAAGATCAGCAACCAGCGCCTTGTTGATCCAGTTGAGTTCCAGAGTTGTTTGGTGAGACTCCTTCCTTCTAGAGGATTCCCTATTTACTTTCAGTTAAGTCATTTTGATATTAGGATGTTGTGGGTCTTGTCGCGACGTCCATCTCAGTTAGTAGAGGCTTCATAGATAGATAGACAGTAGTTCATAACTCTTTTCCATTTTCAGTTTTAAAAGTTTAAAGACTTGAGTTTCCTCTTTGGCCAGTTGAATGTTCCTTTACAACATTCTGAGTTTACTACATGAGTTTATCTTTTGTGTTCTATTAAATGTTGAGCAAGTCTTCCATTGAGAGTTGAGTCAGGACAAGGGTTCACTTAGGGCCAACAATGGTTCTCGAGTGTCGGTCATGTCCAGGATGTAGGCTCAGGGCGTGACAAAACTCCAGCTAGGTAAGCGCACAGGGTGTTCAGACTCCAAGAGCATATCATGTTGTTATGTCTCCCCATTTAGTAGTCAAGCCGGTTTTGACTTTTTCTCCACCTATGATAGTGATGAGTCCACAAATTTGACTCATTCAGGGGTTTATTTTAATAGAAATAGTGTCCTTGAATGCTTGTTTTATCTCAATACCTGATTAAAATGCTTAAATTTTAGGTATTTGAAGTTTTACTGGAAGCATGGACACTTAGGCGCAAAACGGAGCAAAAAGGGCTGAAAAGAACAAGAAATGAAAGTCTGCGGATCGCCGAGTCCAACTTGGTGAGTCACTGAATTGACACGCACCGCCCTCTGTTCCAGTACGCAAAGCCTCGAAGGAAGTGGATCAAAAGGCGAGGAAAGGAGCAGTCGCCAATTAGTTCCACTAAGCAGTACTGTACCGCCCAATGGTCCAGAATATGAGGATGCTGAAGGCAAGACACTGAAGGCGATGAGCTGATTAAAGGGCGGATCGCCGAGTTCATCGACGATCTCGACTAATATCGCCGAACGATCCTCCGCAGCACAATCTGTGAAAACTATAAATATTAGTTAGAGTTGTAGTCTTAGAGAGGAACATTTTTAGAGTAAAAATTATTATTAGTCTATAGTATTTTTCTGTATTTTTCTCACAAGTTTGGAGAGGGTTTTGTGGAGACTTGAAGAAAAGAGTTCATCTTCCCCAAGTTGGAAGTGGGTCTTCTTTATTCTTCTTCCGTAGCTTAATTCAAGGTTTAATTTCTTATACCCAGTTGATTTCTTTATCATGTTAGGTATAATTTCTTATTTCTTGATGCATGGCTAAAAACTCTCATTCTTGGGGTATGATTTAGCAAATATGGGTTGATATTCTTGTTGGGTCTTGCTTGCTGATAGGTTAGATGTATGTTAATGGTGATTTCACCTAGTGGTTGTGGTTTAATCTAAAGGGTTTATAGTTGCAAATACAAAGCCACCCATGTGTTTTCGGCTTGCTCGAGAGGGAGGTCACGAAACCAAAACCACTAGACTAATGGCTTAAGAAGTGAGTTGACATGAGGTTCAGCCCGAGAGGGTGAGCCCTAGTCCCATATCCTAATACTCAGCTCGAGAGAGTGAGTGGGGTAAGGCGTAGGTTGGTCTTCATGCGGCAAATGGGTGTCCGAGAGGAACGCATTTGAAACGGGGTAAGTTGCCCGAGAGGGAACTTATTTCCATTTAAAGCTTAGCCTAGTCACTATTGTCTT
>JAJOOR010013460.1:0-38370 GCA_036250505.1 Solanum acaule | reverse complement strand
TCATAATTTGGGTTATACAATTCCCGAATATAATGAACAAAACCAGGATGGGAAGGAAATGAAAAAGGCAAACCAAAAACAACAATCATTTTAGCTAATTCTCTACGATCTTTTTCTTTACTATATGTGTGGTGTGTGCTTTGGCTAGCCGGGTTAGTCATATTTAATACACTTTGAATCATATTAGAACCTCCAACTCTCATAGAATTTTCAGGTATGGGTATTCCATTTCTATTAGCCCTTTCTATATCATCTAGGCGAGCAAATTCTTTATTACACTTTCTCAAATGTGTTCTTAGTCGTCCCGTTCCCCCTTGTGTACCTGTAGTTACATTTTTCATGGTCAATTTGCATTTCGTGCAAGTAACAGTAGTTTTTTTCTCATTTTGCACCAAAAATTTTCATACTAAAGATCTTTTAACACGTACAGCGGTCTTTGAAAAAGTAGGTAAAGAGGGGACTTCATCTTGTTCCGGTAATTCGGTAGCTGGACTAGTAGGGGTAGGGATCTCATCATCTTCCTCATTTATTTCTACTTCCTCATCTAATTATTCCTCAAAATTAGTAAAACATCTATTTAAAGTCTCATGATCTACTTCATTTTCGGAATTAAATTCAATAGGTTGTGAGTCCCGTGTAAAAGAAGTTTCATCAACATGAGTATAATCATTAGTATTAATTCTAAATAGAGATGGCAAATTTTTAGAATTAGAACTACTTCCTCCTCTCCTATTATTTTTTCTTTCCAACATTGGTCTTTTACCACTATTTCTTTCCAAATTCATGTTCAAGTTTAAAATAATTAAATATTATGAAAAACAAGCAAGATAATATAACAAAAAAATAAAATAACTTAATTAATAAACAAATAAAAAATTAAAGTTGGAACGAATGTACCGAACGTCTACATAAAAGTAGGTGTATAATCAAAGTCGGAATTGAGAGATGCCAATTGAAGATTCCGATTTACTTCAAATAAATCTCCAAAATCCGAACTCCAAGTCAATATCATAAAATAATAATTATGAATTTATGAGAGATTGAAAATTGAGTTTTGTAAGATGTTAATGAAATAATTTGTGAATTTGTGATTTAAATAAAAGAATATGAGTATATTTATAGTGTTAAGGGGTTAGAGTGGGGTGGGGGGGGGGGGGCTGTTTTGAGCCGTTTTGGGTCCCAGCCCAACGGCTAAAAGGGCCCAACGGCTATAATTAACGTTCAACTTAAAAAAAAAAATCAAAAATCAGAAGTGACCGTTGAACCGGATAAAAACCGGGTTCCGTTTTGGTACCGGTTCTGGTATGCTATAAGATCGGTTCCTTATCGGTTCAACAAGTACCGATACGGGAACTGGACCGGACCGGCCTAAACCCGGTCCAATTGCCACCCTTAGCTGGCACTCGAGAACCATCTTTGGCCCCAAGTGAACCCTTGGTCTGGCTTACTTCCTCAATGAAAGACTTAAATATAAGAAATAATCTCAAACAAGAAACTTATGAATTAAACTTATAATGTCTTTAAGGAAACATTCAAACTAGCCAAAATGGCTACTCAAGTATCATAGAAAAACATCTGAAATTCAAGACTAAAGGACTATGACTACTCGTCTATGAAGCCTCTAAAACAAAGAGATATGTGGGGACAAGACCCCCGATCATCCTAACAACTGAAATGCTAGAAAGCAATGTAAAAAGAAGTCATATGGAAAGCAATGAGGCTTACCAACTGACTCTGAGTGCTCAACTGGATCAACGAGGCGCTGGATGCTATCCTGGTTACCTTTGTCCGCATCATTAAAAGATGCAGACCAAATGGCATCAGTACATTGAATGTACGAGTATGCGAAGGGAATACTAAACATAACATAAGCTTGAAAAGAATTTGAAAGTGACACTTACCTTGGTTTTACTCAACTCATGAATAACTTAACTCAATATAAAGCAACAATACACATGGAATATATAGAAAGCTTTTAAAACAGTAGAAAGCAACTCAGTTTGTTAAAGAAATCCAATAACAACTCAACTTACTCATATAATAAAGTAATGTAATACTGTGGGAGTTTCTCTAATCGACAATCACCACTGTGAGCCTAAGTGGTGATACATAGTCTTGCCCACGCTGCCAAAACTGTCCTATACTTTGTCGTCATATAGAACGCCTTAACTAAGTGGATCCAATAGTCTATGCTAAAAACACTTAAGGAAACATCTAAAAAGTATGATCATTTACTACCCATGATGGCTACATGGTTTATGGAGACTTGAGTTATTATGAACTTGCATCCCCATATCGGTGCTCAATACTACTCCCAAAATATACTCATCTTATATGTTTTTAAAACAAAACTTCTTTCTTTGGTTTGAGATAATTACTCAAAACTTAGCTTAAAAGCTCTCTTGGAAATCAGTGTTTCCCTTTTTGCTCAAATGTGAAAACATTTTTAACTCTTGGGAATACTTAGTTCCCGTATAATCTTTGAAGAAATGAACTTAACTCTTAATCTTTCCTCAACTCAAAGCTTAACTCTTAAAACAAAGTTAAAACATTTGTGAAAGACTTTTGAAATACTTTATGAACTTCTCTTGACTTGACTCTTAACTTCTCTTGCTTGACTCTTCAATTTCCTTGAATTGAATTATGGATTCAAGGATTGTGATTTGTGATAGGAAGGATTTCATGATATTTAGGAGTGTTTTTAGATAGTTAAACATGAAAAACGATCAAGAAATTATTGTGTGGAAACTAGTACGTGACATGAAGATGTAATTAAATATTTGGTCGCGAAAATAATTTTTGAGGCAGAGCGGTCCATGACCGCTCCGCGATGCAAGGAGAATTTTCCCATCCCGAGGAACAGGCCCGCGACGTGAACCTGGTACCCAGATTCACCCGACTTTTTCCTTCTTCATTTTCCAGCCCCAATTCACCTAAACTCGGTTCTTTTTCCCAATTTCTCTTTAGATATTCAGATACCCAGTAAATGTACCTAAGAACCTAACTCAAAACAACTCCATAATTCAACGTAATAATCTCAGAAACTTCTCAATCTCAGCCCAATTCAAGAACGAAAACAAATTCATGAACACATATCAAAAACATCAAACTTTCAACCCTTTTTGGATGAATTCACGCTGAAATAAACATGCTTGACACGTTGGTGAACGAACCCAATGTAATGAGAGTCTCACATACCTCGTAGGGATCACCCCTTGACGAAATCCCCAAGCAATTCTTGAAGAACTTGACGATTCTTGTTCCTTCTTCTCTTTTCTCCTCTTTTTTTCTCTTCTCTTAAAACCCTAACTTAGTTTTCAAAAGCGTAAACTGACCAAGTTCAGTCTAGACCCCAATTAAACTTCTTAAAATGAAATAAAGTAATTTGGTAAGGAAAAGACCAAACTACCCATCAAAAATCCAGATTGCACTTTCCTTATTTGAACATCCCAACTTCAAATGGGCATATCTCATTCATACCAACTTGAAATCATGCAAACTCAGCGGCGTTGGAAAGATAATTCCAAGATCTTTCCTATGGTATCTAGAAGCACACCTAACGCATCCTGAGCTAGAATTTATGATCGTTTGAAATTGACCAAAAACCCAAGCTTAACATAACTTAACAAATTTCCAGATTTTTCATTCTTTCCTAAAATGACTAGTTTCAATTCTAAATCTTTCTAGTTCTTTCAATTTATGAGATGTTACAAATCGGTTAGTAAGGAAATATATTGTTCCAAGAGTATTTAGGTATAATATAGGCATATACTATGACCATTGACTAGCACCTGGACCTGAACCAGGTCACAACCCAACGGATGACCCGACCTCCGATCTGACACCGACCTAGGACCCGACATGAGAGACAAACCTGATCTAACAACCGACCCCAACATTGACTCAAGACCCTAACCCAAGAGCACACATGAAATCCCAACCTCGAGACCTAAGATCATACCCCAACCCTAAACCCCAACCTTGAGACCAATAGAGACCATGAGATCACTACCTTGAGATCCAACCCCAACTCGCCTCTTACGAAGACTTGACCTTGATCCTAAACTCGAGACTCGACATTGACCCTAAAATCTGAAAACCTGAACATAAAACCAGCTCGAACCCTTAACTCCAACACTAGACTTTGACCTTAATACCCTAACCTCGATCCTTGACCACTTATCTTGAGACTCGATTATGACTTGAGACCCAATCCAAATATCAATCTTAAGATCCTAACCTCGAGCCTAAATCCCTACATATGACCCGACTCTGAGATCGAGACTCGACACCAATAATAAGACTTAGACCATAACCCCAACCAGACCTTAATCATTTCTCGAGACGTGACCCTAATTCTAACCTCAAGATATGTCTAAGACCTTGAGACCTAACCTTGAGACCTAACCCTAACTTGAGACTCAAACCTAAACCCAATTTTGAGACCTGACACCGATACTAAGACTCAACCCTCAACCCAAGCAGACCTTGATCGTGTCTCAATACATGACCCTAATTCTAACCTCAAGATATGTCAAAGACCCTGAGACCCAATCTCGAGACCATATCTTGAGACCTGGCCCTAACTCAAGACTCAACCCTGACCCCAACATCAAGACCCAACCCACAACCTAATATGACCTTAAGTCCCAACCTCATGACTCAACCCAACTAGAGACCCAATCTTGAGACCTGACCGATCTTTGAGACTGTCACGACTCAAGACTGCCCCCTAGACGTGACATGGTTCCTAGAGCTTCAAGTAACCCCAAGTTAACTACATGGCATGACACGAAACTAAGATAACATACATAACTTAATAAACTAAAAATGGAAAGAAGTCTTAATAGTTGTCATATCATCTATAAGGAATCTAACACATAACAATGTAAGCAGAAATCTTACTGCCTGTCTGAAAGCCTCTACTCATAATGAGTTGCTAGGATATATAAGCCTTTAGATAACTCTAACATGTCTGAAAACTGAAATGAAGTACTGAATAAAACCTCAAAGGGACGTCCACAGATCATGAGGACTCACCAACTATAGAGCAAGATGACTAGATATGTACTAATTGTGGGCCTGATGATAAACGTTAGAACCTATATTATCAAACAATATGGGTAGAAAACTATGCGGTCAGTACTTGAAATGTACTCATGAGTATGAGGAAAATTCATAAACATGATATACGGACATGATAATACTGTAAAACATGTTGATGCAATGACCAAGTAAACATAACATGAAAACTGATGATCTAATAAAAATACATAGTATAAGGTCATGCAATTTGTGAAAACATACTAATTTGTGGGATGAATACAATAATCGACAAAAACCATGTGAGCTACAAAATGGAGTTTAGTGTACTACTCTTACACCGAAAAAAGAGTGTCCTACATACAGTTCAGATAGATTCACTAGATAATGTCTATCTGAGACTAATCCTATGGTGACACGTAGTTCTAAGGCTTAGAGCTTGCTACTAAAGGTCCACATACGTTAAACAAAAATCTCTATCCCAAAAGTCCACTCGGTGCTAAGTATACTCCCTACCGAAATATGCATAATCATGAAAACAGTAATAATCTAATAATAATGGCTCACTGATAATCTGATAACATACTCAGTGACTCCTAAATCATGATAACTCAACATAATCTAAAAGATACTTTATCTGAAAGAATCTAAATCATGATAATCATCTTCAATCAGAATCATCATAATTCATGAAAATTTGATAATTTGATAAATGCATGTAAAAATAACATAATTTTGATCATGAAAATACTTGCATGTCATCATTAAAACCTTGAACTATGGTCAATTCATACTTAGTAAGGTCAATCATGAAGAAGAAATCAAAATTCAATAAGAACACATAATAAATCATGAAACCCTACATTTTGAAAAAATCATAAATTGAGAAATTGTGATTTCTTTGGGACTCAATGGGCGAAGAAGAACCCAATAATGAAGTTCTCACATAGCTTGATTAAAATCCTAGCTTGAATCTCGGGGAAAAGGCTTGAAGCTTGAATCCTTATTCTTGCCTTAAGAGGAGACTTGGAAGATAAGAAATTGTTTTTTATGAGAATGAGAGGGAATGGAGAGGTTAGGATAGTTAGGAATTAGTAATACTCATTTAGAATAAGTCAAAACAATATAATATAAGAATTAAAAAAGTAAAAAAGACCCAATTAACCTTGATTAAAAAGTATCGAAAAGGCATTACGAGGACATCTACGACCGTATTCCCTTTTTCGGACCATAAAAGCCTGTAGAAAATTTCATTCCATAATGTTTGACTTTTTTCCTAAAAAAGACAAAAGAGACTCACATCCATCAAGTATACAATTTGAAAAGGTAATTATACTCTCATTGAAATCTACAACCGCAAAATTCAAAATTTCCACTAGTATGTAGCGGTGAGTTTGATAGAATTAAATACATTTTTTGTTTTATATTACTTTATCATCTAACACCTTTTTAATAGATTTTTAATTAGATATGTAATTTATTTTTATTATGAAATTTTAAAATTTAAAATTTAACTATTATTTTTAGTTTGTTATTTTACTAAAAGCACAAAAGTCCTTCATTAAAAGACTGTACAATAGATAAAATTATTTTCTCAAATAATTGTCGTTTGATTATTATCCTAATATTTAAGATTTTGAAATTAAGTAAAATTATACACCCTCAATTTCAAAATAAGTGAGTTGTTGAAGCTTTTTTCATAGTTCAAAATAACTGGATTGTTCAAAGTTCAAAAGAGTAGTTAGAAATTGTTTCCATTTTTGCCCCTCATATATATATATATAATGTGAGAATTTCAAGTGACTTAATTGTTCATATTTATGATTTTACTTTGAATTATTTATATTTTCAAGAATAGTTTGAAAATAACTAAAAAGGCAAAAATGGAATATAATGTTTATTTTATGTCCTAAATTTTGTTTTTAATGAGAGTGCATTGCCTCAACAATTCACTTATTTTGAAATGAAGCGAATATTAATGATTATTAAATATGTACGTATTTGTAAAAGCTAAGAAGTATTAATATAATACTTTAAAATTGACAAAAAAAATTCTCCTTTAAATATTTTCTTATTTGAACTATATTAAAAATATCAACTTTAATACTCCTTCAAAAGAAGAATTTTGTTACTCTATAACAATTCTTTCTTTGTTTATAAAACTAGCTAATATAATAAAGATTAGCACGCACATTGATTTTGGGATTTTTGTTACTCCATCTACAATAACAACAACAACAACAATAACCTATACTAAGGAAAATTTCACAAATTCGATCTTGATATAATAGAATATACGCAATTTTATCATTACCTCATAGAGATAAATAAGTTATTTTCGAAAGACTTGTTACTCTCTCTATCCATATTAATTTAATTATTGGGACATGTCACAATCATAAAAAAAAAATTAAGGACAAAAACCAAATGCTTTTTTTCACTATTATTTTTTGGATTTTTTAAAACCAATCTCTTAGAAAATGCAAAGTAGGTAAGAATTTTATTAAAAGAGAAAGAGTAAATATAGAAAAAAAGACTCAACAATTTTCTTAAATTTTTAAAAGTTTATTTATTTTGAATTACATAAAAAAATAATCAACAATTCACTTAATATAAATAAAAGAGAATAACTAGCATTCACCTACAGGAAGACATCACTCCTCAAGTTCAAACACTCTATGGTTCTTAATTGACGAGTTTTTGCTCAAAATCTTTTTTGTGGATGAAGAAAAGGCCCTAAAAAACTCAAGTACTTCTTAAAGATTAATAATAATAATAATAATAAATTATATAACTTTTTGATGAATATTTTTTTAATATTAATTATTGATTAAAATATTTAAATGGTGATTATAAAAGTCAACGAATAAATTTTATAGTTAATCTATCTACACATATATTGAAATCAGGGGCGGAGCCAGAAAATTTGTTAAGGATGTTCAAATTTAAACAGTAATTTATTTTTTTTAGCTAATATGGGTGTACAATATATATATTTTTTATTACTAATGAGTGGATGCACCTAGATTTGAAATTAAATTACATATCATTTAACTAAATCATATGAACAATTATAATTATAAAACTATTATTAATGGTATAAATCAGAACTAACCGGAAAAAGTCAACAAAAAGCAATATTAATTACTACTCTCTCATTCGTCTTTACTTGTTTATTTGACTTGACACTCTTAAAAAACAATAAATAGAAGGATAATTTTACTATATTATTCAGTTTAATTATTAGTTATTTAAATATGGAGAAGTGAATAATATTTAATAATAAGAATAAAATATACACAATATAATAAATTATCTCTTAATTTTTTAAATTAAACAAATAAAATTGAATAACTATCTTTATTAACTAGACAAGTAAAGATAGACAGAAAAGCGATTAAATTATATAAGAAATATTAAATTTTCTCTATGAATAAATTTTTTAAAGCAATAAAATTTTTGGAATGTGTATCATTTTTAATATTGATTTCGTTATAAAAAATATTTAATGATGTTGAATAAAGAACTAGTTATAAACTTATAACATGCGATTTCTATTTATTTCCCATCTTTTTTCTTTAAACTTAAAAAAGGTTATTATAAAATTGCCCTAACAAGAGTCGAACTGTAGACGCTGGACACTGAACTGAACACACTTACCGCTGGACCATCAGCTTCCACTGTGCTTCACTGTGTGTATTTATTTATATAACGAAATAACACAGAATATATATATTGCCTATACATACGATCTAATTTTTCGACGAAGGGTGGTCAGCTGACCACCCTTCACGAGTTGTAGCTCTGCCCCTGGGCGGAGCTACTGTATCGAAAGGGGGTTCGACGAACCCCCTAGCTTTTCCGTAGACTCTATATTTATATAAAAATAAGGAATTAAATGTATATATACATTTCCAGCGAACCCATAAGCAAAGTGAAACGTTTGGCCCAATGATGTTTGTGCACCCAAAGAAATCGCTCGGCCCATTGGTCGTGGGTTTGAAACTTAGTAGGCACGATTTATTTTTGGGATAGTTTCATACATGGTTTTATATAAAAAGAATTTAAAGAAAGAAAACAGAAAAATAAGGACTAACTAAATTATACGTGGAAGAAAAAAGCAGAAAAATAAAGATTAACTAAATTATATGTGGGTTTAGTATAATTTTTTTTTAAAAAAAATTGGTAAATGTAAAAAATAGGAAAATAGTATTTGTGTTGTACTCAAACAATATCTGACTATTGATTTCCACTCAAACATTAAGAAAAGTTTAAAAATTTGCCTATTTTTTAACATTAATTTTGTCCACAATTTTATGTAAGGAATGTCCAATCGTCTTTTTATATATTTAATAGAAATAATAACTCTATGTGAGAGAAGGTGATAAGAAGAACAGCCTGTCAGTGATGGTTCAAGGTGATAGTGAAACTAGTAAAATATTTATTTTAGGTGTCAAAATATTAATGGTGAATTTAATAATTTTAACCTCACTTAAAACAATATTGAAGATTATGGTAAAACTATTAAAAATTTGATGGTTGTTACTTAGTCTTTAGATTAAGATCATTGTTCTTTTTTAAAATTTAGAACCCACTGATTTGAAATCCTTGCTCCGCCTCTGATTGAAATTGTAATATTGATATAGCGGTAAAACTATCATGTTATTATCTCCTTAGGATCTTGACTTTCCACTTTCTTTCGTATGAACTTTCAGGTTATAATCTTCTATTTTGCATGGAAATTTCAATATAATTTATTAAATTTATACATAAAAAATAAAATTTAAATACGTAAGCCTTAAATTTAAATTTCGCGTCTAAATTTTTCATGACGAATGTTGCCCTCTGCCCAACTACCGAGATGTTATATATTAAAAATATCCTAAAGTCTTGCATCACTTTTATTGGTAGAGCCAATTTTTTTTTTTTAATAAGCAGTTGAAAATCTAATTAAATAAGTAGGCACATGAATTAATTGGAGGAGGTTCAACATATATTATATATACATTAAAAAAATATTCTAATCATATATAAATAGATAATCTTCCGCAGAAAGAGATTTGGATAAACCCCTCACCACAAGATAGCTCCGCCATGTCACTCCCCATATACTACATAAAACAACACCCCAAAATAAAATAAAAAGTAAAGAAGTAGAAGAAATGGAAGCATCTATTCAACAACTTCTTCATCTACTAACATATATATCTTTCACAATTCTCTTTTACAGCATATGGCGTCAGCCTCTACTCACTCCACCATCTCCCCCATCTCTCCCTATAATCGGTCACCTCCATCTCCTCACCGACATGCCCCACCACACCTTCTTCCATCTCTTTCAAAAACTCGGTCCAATAATTCACCTTCAACTCGGCCAAATCCCCACTCTAGTCCTCTATGTTGGGTATATAGCAAGAATTAATGGAAAATGGAGATAAGATGAAAAGAGAGAAACTTGAAAAGTTCTCTTATACTTTAGTAAAAAGACATTTCTCCCTCATTGATGGTGGAAAGAAAAATTGAAGTATTTAAATAGAGAAACACTTCTATTAGTTGTTAAAAGGGTTGGAAAGAGGGACACCCCTCGAGCCGTCGTCGTCACCGAAACGTCTCGACCCGACTCGGATTTGCGCGACCCGTTTTATTTAAAACACTTTTCCATTTTATTTGAATTTCCCGCCCTTGGAGATGAATGTTCTGAAAGGTTGCAACTTTCAAGAACAACCATGATCGTTTGAAAGGTTGCAAACTTTCATGAATACCTGTGAATCTTCAGACTTTTTCACTTACGAAATTTTTGACTTCTTCTTCATCTTCTGCACAAATTTTATTCGTGTGCTTTACTGCTGTTGAGTGGCTCGCTGACACCAGAGTTTTGGGTATCAATACACTGGTGATTAAGATCGTTCTATCCTGGGAGGATATATTCCAATTCAAACCTCAGATACTAGAGGGAATAATTTCCTTAAGGGGACACTGTGCATTTAGTGGGCTCGATTTTCTTTCCATTCTGTTTCATACAGATTCTGGTACATTTTATAGATTTTAGTTTTTGTAAATTAATTTATGTTCTTGACTGGGTGATTTAAACTTTAGAAATTTACTATTTCTGCAAAGTTTTTGTTATCACTAGTATTATTTAGAATGCAGATTGCATAACAATCTTAAGGAAATTATTATTATTGTTAATCTGTGTTTCTGGTGGAGACAAAATATTTGTGGTTTTATACTCCTATTAAGTTTGTAATTTAAGTTATTGATTACTGAATAACTTGTATTGATTTTTGTTTATCAAAAATGGCAATTGACAATGCTACAACTTCGATGGTTATTGTTGCACCAACCCGAACTGCTATACCACCAGTAGAGAAATTGAATTTTTTTTGGTGTGAATCTCAAAGGATGTCAGCAACGGGTATTTTTTTGGCTTACCACTCTTGATCTGTAGAAATTTATCAATGAAGAAACTTCAATGCCTGCTGATGATATGACATACAGAAAAATTCATGGTTATTGAAGCATGGAAACATACAAACTTCCTATGTAAGGGCTATATTTTAAGTGCTTTAGAGGATGACTTATATAATGTCTACAGTGCAATGACAACTTTGAAAGAATTGTGGAATGCACTTGAGAAGAAATATAAGACAGAAGATGCATGCTTGAAAATTTTCGTGGTTGCAAAGTTTTTAGACTATAAAATGTCAGATAGTAATACTATTAGATCACAAGTGCAGGAACTTCAACTTATTTTCCATGATCCGATTGTTGAGGACATGTTAGTTAATGAAGCTTTTCAAGTGGCTGCAATGATTGAGAAGTTACCTCCTTCGAGGAATGACTTCAAGAATTATTTAAAGCACAAACGCAAGAAAATGAAGCTTGAAGATCTTGTGATTCAGCTCAAGATCGAGGAAGATAATAAGACTGCCGAAAAAAATCTCGTGGGAGTTCAACAATAATGGGAGTTAAAATTGTTGAAGAAGCCCCTACCAAAGGCAAGAAGAGACAAAAGTTCAACGGACAGAAGTCAGAACACGTCAAGAAGAAATTCAAGGGCAACTGTTACAACGGTGGTAAGACTGGTCACAAGTCTTCTGACTATCGTGCTCCAAAAAAGGACAAGGACATATAACTTCTGTGCAATAATCTCTGAGTGCAACTTAGTTGGAAATCCCAAGGAGTGGTTTCTCGACTCAGGTGTCACTCGACATATTTGCTCTGCAAAAGAAGCCTTTGCAACGTATACTCTTGTTGAGTTCGATGAAGATTTGTTCATGGGGAACACATTAACAATAAGGATTGCATAAACTAGGAAAGTAATATTGAAAACGACATTCGACAAGGTGTTGACTTTGAACAACACTTTGCATGTTCCTACTATTAGAAAGAATCTAGTTTCTGTTGCACTACTCGTTAAGAACGGGTTTAAGTGTGTCCTAGTTAGTGACAAAGCTATATAAGTAAGAATGAAATGTTCTTAGGAAAGGGGCTACCTTACTAAGGACCTCTTCAAACTGAATGTAATGGTTGTTGACAATATTAATAAGAATTCTGCTTCTATTTACTTATTGGAGTCAAATAATTTATGGCATGCCCGTTTGGGACATGTAAATTACAAAGCCTTGTGAAAATTGATTACTTTAGAAGTATTGCCTGACTTCAACTGTGATAAATCGAAATGTGAAATTTGTGTTGAATGTAAGTTTGTTAAACATCCATATCAGTCTGTTAACAGGAATTCAAAATCTTTAGACTTAATTCACACATATATATACGATATGAAGAATATCATCTCGCGGTGGAAAAAAATATTTAATAACTTTAATTGACGATTGCACTCAATATTGTTATGTATATTTGCTTAATAGTAAGGATGAATCAATTGATGCATTTTTAAGAAATAAAAAAATAAAGTGGAGAATCAATTAAATCAAAAGATAAAAATGATTCAGATTGTTAGGGATGGAGAATACGAATCTCCTTTGCAGAGATATGTTTGGAATATGGTATTATTCATCAAGCTACTGCACCCTATACACCACAATCAAATGGATTAGTGAAATGGAAGAACATAACATTAAAGGAAATGATGAATGCCTTATTAATCAGTTATGGTTGACTGTGAAACCTGTGGGGGAAGCCATCCTTACGGCTAACAAGATACTCGATAGGGTACCCCATAGCAAAACACAATCGATTCTATATGAGTTATGGAAATGAAGGAAACCTAACTTGAAATATTTCAAAGTGTGGGGGTGTCTAGCCAAGGTAGAGGTTCCTTTACCTAAGAGGGTGAAAATTGGACCTAAAACAGTGGATTATGTATTTATTGAATATGTTGAGAACAGTAAGGCCTGTCGATTCTTGGTTCACAAATCTGATAATCCTGAAATTCATGTTATTACGGTAATTGAGTCAGATAATGCTGGGTTCTTTGAACACATTTATCCATGTAAAACTGAATGTGAGTCGACAAATGAAAGATCTAACCGACCACGGGAAGAATCAACGGAAAATACACTACCCAACGAGGATCTTATGCGTAGTAATCGTCAATGAAAATCCACTTCTTTCAGACCAGTTTTTGTGGCATTGTTGCTTGAAAATGAGCCTCAAACATTTAAAGCAGCGATGTCTTCGTCTGAGTCAACTTATTGAAAATAAGCAGTCAATAGTGAGATCGAATCAATTTTGAGTAACCATATTTGGGAATTGGCTGATCTTCCTCCAGGAAATAAACCTTTAAGATCAAAGTGGATCTTTAAAAGGAAAATGAAAGTCGATGGGACTATTAACTGTCACACTCCAAACTAGAGAAGGTGTGACTGACACTCGACACCTTATGCAATCGAGTTAGCCACTGAAACATACCAACTGACTCAATTGAGGGCCTAGAAGGTCGGGTAGCATAACATTTAAAATATTACGACTGGACCCTTAATATCATAACCTGAATATCGATAAGTCATATAGATGAAGGTAGACAAGCCAAAGATAATAAGGTACTAGCTATCCGACAAGGCTGCAAATGAAAATATACACACACACACATACATATCTATACATGCCAAGCCTTTGTGGCTGGAAACTAGAAGTTGCAGAAAAAAACCCAGAATATTGTGTCTACAATAGCCTTTATGAGTGACATAAGGACAAGGCCTCGATTATACCTAAACTGTACAATAAAAGTAACACCCTATGAAATCTCCAGGAAGAAGTGTAGCTTACCAACTCACAGCTGAACCCCGAATCCTAGCAG
Organism: Solanum acaule; assembly: GCA_036250505.1. NCBI lineage: Eukaryota > Viridiplantae > Streptophyta > Magnoliopsida > Solanales > Solanaceae > Solanum > Solanum acaule. The sequence continues at coordinate 24,065 of JAJOOR010013460.1, read as the reverse complement.
AGGGGTCAATCAGAATCCCTACTTGGACCTGCACACACAAAACAAAAATGCATCCCCAGGCAATGGGACGTCAGTACGAATAAAAATATACTGGTATGTAAGGCAGAAAATAGAATAATAAATAGTTGTTGTAATAGGGTAATAAAGATACCACCTGAAATAGAAACTCTTATAGCCTCTATGGCTGACATCATACCTTATATAAATTAAATATGCATGGTATGCTCGCATAATCGTATGTCGTGAATACATATATATAGATGCAAATGCATGTCATATCCAACCAAGTGCTAGCAATGGTGGTGCCTTTCGGTAGCGAACCGACATCATATTCGCCAACTTATGGCCATCTGTGTCTCATACGTATAAATATAGGCAATAGGCCCCATACCTTCCGATTATAGCTCGGAAGTAGAATGCATAGTGTGCAATGTCATGGATTCGTAATGCATTTGTTACCTGAATCATGTTGCCAATCTTGGCTCGTTTGTACTCTTGTCATTATAATCTCGTAATCACTTTCGTATCACATGTAAATATCTCGTAGAACCTCATATACTAGTAGATTAAACTAGAACACTTCACTTGGATTTAGAAAGGCAACTTAAACTTGAGGATGTTCATAAAGAGCTAAAAATTCTTCACTTAGTATCTATATATGTTTCCTTAGTAGTTTGTAAAAGAAAGTATTTCAGAAAAATCCGTACTTTAGTAGTTTAAACATACGATTTATGTTTACCAGTTTTGGAGATCGACATTTTATTTTAATGTTTTCAAAAAAATATAAATTAGCGGGGAAGGAGGACTAATTTCATATTGATATTGTTCATCCCCAATCTTCTTAAGTTACTACACCTAAAGAAGAATAATAATTTGTACACATGGACCTATAGTCAAGTGAATCAACAAAATGACATAAAGACACCAAATACCCTATCTAACCGAACGAGTGGAATAACAACATAATGGAGTCACAAAAATATGCCAGCTACAATCTCAATGCCTTTCACAAAAGGTATTTCTAGCAATAGAGTAGTAAAACAATAATTGACAATTTAGGATTCAAAAATTCGTGCTCAAAGGAAGTATAGTACTTAGCCTTAACATACCTCGATTTTGGGTCTTGTTGTATCAATATGGATTGTACTCCCTTCCTTACAGTATGTAGTCTATAGAAAATCATGTAACACAACCATTACAGGCAGAATATTAACACGTTAGGGTCAAAGTAGCAATTTAGAGCTCACTAGCAGAGTGATTAGCTCGCCAAACCATTTTTAAATGTTTGCTTCATTACCTTCTCTTCTCCAAATTACAACCTCAAATTAGTGACATAACATACATTTTTGCAGCAGCTATTAACAAGTGGAGGCCTACGCAATAGTCAACAACAACCAAATAGAGTATGCTTGCACAACAATTAAAACTCGGCTTATGGCCACACCCCTCTTTTCCTACCCAAAATAACCATAACCAAATCCTAACTACGAGTCTTTAAACCATTAAACCAATAAAAAAAAATATGTATAATACAGTCCTATAATTGTTCAATATAACCATAATAACTTGAACTCGCCGCTTCCAATCATCATCCTATACGTTCGTCCAATAATTACATTTGGAGTCAGGTCTTTCTCTTCATATGCAATAAGAGCTTAAAAGGAGAAAACCTAAACTTAAACTTGATGGAACTTGCAGTACATTAACATGTCTTTCAATAACAAACAGTCTCCTTAAATGCAAGACGTTGAGCCAAGAAGAAATAATTTGAAAATTGCAATGCAATAATAGAACCAACGTTACACTAATTTATGTTACAATTAAATATCCATCTATACTTCTTCTTCTCTTCCAGACTCATATCAACAAGAACCACACACATACAAAGCATTTCCAAAAATATTCCAGCAACAACAATATCAGAAAATACTTCAAAACAGCCCAACATCACGTAACTATTCAAATACGATTTTTCCAGCCATCTATTTGTGTTCTTGCTTATATAGCATAGCTATAACTTGGACTCACTAAATAAAATAAAGGGTGAGAATTATTAAATCAAAACAGCAGCAACACCATATAAATAATGAGACTCCTTCACCATGAAGAATCCTTTAAATCATAACCAACGAGGAGGAAAGAAATAACACAATCTCTATGAACGTTCCGAGGGTGAAACCACGTTGAAATCTTATAAATATTTGATTGGATGATAGGGGAACCTTTAGAGAGGATTTAGGATTGTTTTGTTCTTATTTGGTCAAAAATAATGAGATAAAACGAAGGGAAATCTGATCTTATAAAGCTAAACCGACATATGGGCTAGGGCCCACCTTCACGTGCCTGCTTGTGCAGTCTCACTAAAATTTGAATATCTCTCAATTCTGAAGTCGTATGGACAAATGATTTAGTGCGTTGGAAAGTAGACTCGTAGACCTTCGATTTCATATATTTGGGTTCTTCTAAAGCTTTATAGATTGGGAGAAAAGCTCCGAGACATTTAACCCAATTTTCATAAAATTTATCAAAGAAACTTACTCTAAATTTTGCCAACTTTTTATTTCTCAACTTGCTTGACTTCAAAACTTAACTTACGATCATTGGGCGACTATATCACCTTATAAAACATCCTTATTAGCATATAAGAAACTATTTGTCTTATCCCCAAAGGTACCGGTTAACTTACACATTCTGAACGGGTGGGGTGTTAGAATAGACATTCTTTAACTCGAACTTGTTTAAGGGCATCCTTGACTCATAACGTTAGTCTAATTCTTTGATTTTTTTACCTCCCCTTTGCAACCTTATTCTCTTGAAATGATACACCAAGTCATATAAGCCTCATACACTCATTCAATGATACACATATATGCGAAAGAACCACGGGGTCTCACATTAACAAATATAAGGCTAGACTTGTAGTCAAAGGATGCAGACAAAAAGAAGGTCTGGACTACTTTGATACATACTCTCCAGTAACAAGGATAACATCAATTAGGATGTTAATAGCACTAGCGACAGTGCATGATCTTAAAATCCACCAAATGAATGTTAACACAGCCTTCTTAAATGGAGAGTTGGAGGAAAAAATTTACATGGAACAACCTGAAGGGTTTGTAGTTCCTGGTAAAGAAGAGAAAGTGTGCAGCCTTGTTAAGTTTCTTTATGGGGTCAAACATGCACCAAAACAATGACACACTAAATTTGACCAAACAATGTTGGCAAATGGATTCAAGATTAATGAATGTGATAAATGTGTTTACATTAAAACCATTCATAATCATGAAGTCATTGCTTGTATGTATGTAGATGACATGTTAATAATGGTGTAAAGATATTGACGATATAAATGCTACCAAACGCATGTTGTCTAGAAAGTTCGATATGAAGGACTTAGGAGTTGCTGATTTGATCTTAGGGATCAGGATTCTCAAAACTCCTCAAGGACTAGCATCATCTCAATCTCATTATATTGAAAAAGTATTAGACAAGTTCAAGTACTTGAATTTCAACAATGTCAAAACTTCAATTGATATAAGCTTTACATTTCAAAAGAATGAAGGTGAAACTGACTCTCAATTGGAATATGCCAGAGTGTTGGAAAGTTTGATGTATATTATGAATTATACGCAACTAGATATAACATGTGCTATTTGCAAACTGAGTCAATTCACAAGTAATCCTAATCAAACCCACAAGATGGCAATGAAATGTGATTTGGGGTATTTGAAACATACATAGCACTATGTCTTGAATTATAATAAATATCCTATTGTGATTGAAGGATATAGTGATGCAAATTGGATCACCGGGTCAAATGAAGTAAAATCCACAAGTGGTTATGTGTTTACACTTAGTGGAGGAGCAGTCTCTTGGAAATCGTCCAAACAGACATGTATTGCTCGCTCTACAATGAAATCTGAATTCATTGCCTTAGATAAGGTCGGTGAAGAAGCTGAATGGCTCTGGAATTTCATAGAGGACATTCCATTCTGGCCCAAACCTGTGAGACCTATATGCATACATTGTGATAGTCAAGCAGCAATAGGTAGGGCAGAGAGCGTCATGTACAACGGGAAGTCTCGTCATAAATGACGGAGACATAATACCGTAAGACAACTACTCTCTAGTGGAATTATCACAATTGACTATGTGAAGTCAAGAGATAATGTATCAGATCCACTAACGAATGGCCTAGTGAGAGAGGCAGTTGAAAGATCATCTAAGGGAATGGGTTTACGACTTAGGACAAGCCATCATGGCGGTAACTCTACCTAGCAGACTGGATATCCCAAGAGCTACGTTCAAGGAGAAAACCAAAGTTGTGACTGACGGTTCGAAATTGTCAATCAACTCAATCCATTCTCATGATGAAGACAATGTTCAAGAATGAGGTTAAAACATTAAGGCTTGTTAATGATTTAATAAAGCTTAAAGTTTTTAATGATTTGCTAAGTTTGGCAGATTTGACCAAATAGTGAATCTACACAATGACACGGTTAGAAATCACCTATGTGAGTGTGAAGTGTAATCCACTTCAAAGAAAATTATTGTCAAAAGTATATTCTCTATACACTCATGAAACCAGGAGGTGTTCATGGCTGAAACGAACACAATCGTAAGAATCATAAATGGTAAAGGGTTAATTGTGTGACATATGGTTGTCTAGGTATATACCAAATCTTGACGGTTCAAAGATATCTCATCTATCGATTGACCAAGTATATCCGACATATGTTCACTATGGAAAGTTCAGCCGAAAACCTACTTATCTAGATGCAATTGATCATTGCTTGTAAAATACACACTCGTCCATGCATTCCTTTATGTTATAACCATTCCCCATTCATGTGGGGGATTATTGGGTATATAGCAAGAGTTAATGGGAAATGGAGGGAAGATGAAAGAGAGGAACTTGAAAAGTTCTCTTATGCTTTAGTAAAAAGGCATTTCTCCCTCATTGGTGGTGAAAAGAAAAATTAAAGTGTTTAAAAAGAGAAAAACTTTTATTAGTTGTTAAACGAGTTGGAAAGAGGGATCCCCCTCGCACCATCGTCGTCGTCGCTCGACTCGGCTTCTACTATGGCTACGGCTACGACTTCGGCTTGGCTTTGGCTTTGACTTTTGTCTTTGAAAAATGATCGATCGAGAGATTATATTTGGACAAAGTTTGTTTTAATTATTTAGTTAATTACTTATTACTTAAATAAATAAAATAAAATAGCCAAAACGTTTTAATAGCTGAAACATCAGAACCCGACTCAGATCCGCGCAACCAATTTTATTTATAACACTTTCCCATTTTATTTAAATTTCCCGCCATTGGATATGACTGTTCTGAAAGGTTGTTACTTTCAAGAACAACCATGACCGTTTGAAAGGTTGCAAACTTTCATGAATGGTCGTGTGGTTTCTGAAAGGTTGCAATCTATCGGAACTAGTGCTTCTTGGCTATAAATACCTGTGAATTTTCAAACATTTTCACTTACAAAATTTTTGACTTCTTCTGCACAAATTTTATTCGTGTACTTTACTGCCATTAAGTGGCTCGCTGGCATCAGAGTTTTGGGTATCAATACACTAGTAATTAAGATCGTTCTATCCTGGGAGGATATATTCCAATTCAAACCTCGGATACTAGAGGGGAATAATTTCCTTAAGGGGACACTGTGCATTCAGTGGGCTCAATTTTCTTTCTATTTTGTTTCATACAGATTCTGATATGTTTTACAGATTTCAGTTTTTGTTAATTAATTTATGTTCTTGACTGGGAGATTTAAACTTTGGAAATTTACTGTTTCTGCAAAGTTTTTGTTATCACCAGTAATGTTTAGAATACAGACTGCATAACGCTCTCCTCGACTAGCTGAACTCATCCTCAAAACACACGATCATATCTTCTCCAGCCGCCCAAAAATCATCGCAACTCAATACCTCTCATTCGGTTGCCCCGACATAATTTTCCCCTTACTACCCTTACTTGCTTCAAAGTTGTGTCCCAATTCGATTGCTAGGGTCGAATCCCAAATTGATCGATCGTGTCCAACTTCGAGTGTCAGGGTTAGGGTCAGGTCCTAGGCTTGGTCTCGAAGTTGAATTTTGGATCAATCATCGAGTGTCAGCGTTGAATTTCGTATTGAGAGTCGAGGTCAGCTCTAGGTCAAGTGTGGGGTTCATGTTCAGATTGTGAATCGATCGATGGAGTTGAGCGACATGATTAGATTCTACTTCAAAATTTGAATCTTGTAGGCGACTCCCGATTTGAAAGTTGGATCCCGAATAGGGAATTGGAGTCAGGTCTCGATTTGGAAGTCGAGGTGGGGTGTCGTGGTCAGGATCGAGTGTCGTGGTCAAATCTCAGTTTGAAAGTCAAGTCCATGATCGGATATCAGGGTCAAATTCCAATTTGAAAGTCGAGTTCAAGGTTGAATGTCGGGATTGTGTATCTGGTTGGAAGTCGAGTCCCAAGTCACGAGTCGTGGTCGGGGATTGATGTAATACCCTAAAAAATTCCAAGTTAAGACCTGAATCATTCTTTAATACATTACAACTCTACTCTTAAAAATTTGAATCGTTCGTCGTAAGTATATGAGCTTGAACCAGTTGATGTCTTACTTTATCATGTGTCTTAAGGTCCTTTAACAAGTGTATCAAGGGTATCGAAAGTGATGTAGGGTTATAAGGGACCTCAAACACCAAGTCAAGTTGAAAGCATTCTATATGCTAAGTTCTCGCATGAGTTTATATAAATGTCAACTTCGAACGATCATATCTCTCAGCATATAATGAATTAGGTGGCCTATGACCTATCAATATAAAGGTCTATGAGTCTTCTTTCCAACGCCACCAAGTTCCCTCATTTCAAGATTGAATAAAATGTTATGGTCATTTTACTGGAACATATTTGGGCTTGGAAATTTGGCGAGAACATTGGCGATTTGGTGACTCGCCAAATGGGTTGAAGAATCGTAAAATTAGCCAACTGAAATTTCCTGAAAACCTCAAATATCTTATATTTTGGCGTTCTAAAGCCCCATTTGGCGAACCGTTGAATATTTCGGTGAGGCGACCTCTAGATCACCGATTTGGCCAACGAGATTCATTAAAAGATCATTTTCTTTTATTTTTATGGTCTTCTTACGTTCCCTGGAGGGTATTCTTCTCCTTTTACCCTCAATTAACTTCCCTAAGTCCATCTTATAACCTAGTTTCATCATTATACATATAGAAACTCTCAAAATCCCTAATTCTACTTCTTCCAAAGATCAAGAAAAGCATTTCTCCAATTTCTCAAGATCTAAAGGCTCCAAGTTCAAGATTCTCTTCAAGATATCTAAGGTTTTCAATTTAAGACTCTTCTCGACACTTCATCTTCCAAGATTTTCTTCAAGTTTCCCCAAGAATATTGTTCTTCCAGGTATGTAAGACTAATCATAGCGTTGGACTAAGTTCGTTCTCACACCCTACATCTTAATTCAGACAATAGAAAGTTCAATCTAGGATTGTGCCCTTAGTTTTTTGAAATTCTCGATATGAGTTATGTTCTAGTTCTGAATTAGAAATTCTTATATTATGAGATTGCAATATTATATGCATTGATATCCTTGAGTTGTTGTTCATGCCTATATGTTGCATGAAACCTAATTGATGAGATTTTTATTGAAAGCTTTTGTGCATTGATTTCGGAATGTTAAAATGAGTTCAAGAGTCTTTTAAAGTACCTTTTGAGAAAATTTTAAGGGAATACAAATGGTTCCAAAAGTATTATTTTTAAGAAGAGCAGAAACAATTTTCAAAAGCATTTCAACCAGATAAAGAGATGTTTAGTTACCCTTAAAGAAAGTATTATTTTTTACATTGAAAAGAGAGTACTAATTTAAAAAAAGTATAAAGAATTTTCAAAGTATTTCAGACAAATTCAATACAACTCAACCTTCAATTATCTCTTAAAGAGGCCTTTAGAGAACTTTAATTGTCTTAACTCAGAGAGTATTTATACTTGAGCGTTCAGTTATTATTGTGGGAGTAGTATTGAGCATCGATATGGGGGAGAGTTCAGACAACTCACAACCCCTCTAAACCATATAGCTAGCATGGATAGGATTGCACTGACTTTCGGGTGACTCCTTCGTGCCTTTGAACAGACCTTTATATGGATTCCATGAGTTGAGTTTGTTCTATACCCCAACAAGGTATAAGACAGTTCTGGTAATGTGGGTGAGACATTGTATCATCATGAGGCTCATAGTGATGGTTGTCGGTTAGAGAAACTCCTAAGTAAAGTAAAGTGTGTGTGTTTATATATATATATATATATATTCTAGTTCAACATTTACTATAATTGCACTCTTACAGTAACAATATTAAATGATTTTCATCATGATTTACATTATTCTTCAGTTGAGTTACTTTCAGTCTCTCATTTCAGTTATTTGTTTTATTCAACCTTATTTCATACTCATATATTTAATGTACTGATGTCATTCTACCTGCATCATTTCATGATGCAACTTCATGTACCTAGGATCATCAATACGAGTTATGTTTGAGATCACATCATCCAATCATCAGTTTTTGGTGAAACCTCCTTGCTTTCAGAGGATTTCAATTCTTATAATTTGTTAGTAGTAGCGTTTGGAGGTGTCACGGGTCTTATCCAGATACCTATTTTAATACAGTACGTGTTTCATAGACAAACAATCTTGTATAGTCCTTCAGTATTTGTTTCAGATGTTTTATTTTAAACTTTAGGTTTCATACTCAGTGGTCTCAGATAGTTTAATATTAGTTTCAGATGTTTTATTTTAAACTTTATATTGCATACTCAGTGTTCTCAGATAGTTTTGAGATTCAGTAAACTGTTTTAAATTATTATTCCATTTTGATGCTTGTGTATGTTTGGGTTAATCTTCCTCTTAGTAGTCAGCCAAGACAAGGATCCACTTGGGGACCAACAGTAATTCTCGAATACCAGCCACATCCAGAATGTAGGCTCGAGTCGTCTTAGTTGGGTTTTGTGTCGGATGTTGGGGTCAGGTGTCAAGGTTGGATCACGATTCAAAAGTCGTTTCCAAGGTCGGATGTCGGATGTCGAATGTCGGGGTTGAATCTCGAATTCGAAGTTGAATCTCAGGTCGGGAGTCATGTTGGTTCCAGGGTGGGGAGTCGTGGTCGAGTTGTCCCAAATCGAGGTCGGATATTGAGGTGAGATGTTGAGGTCAAGTCCTGAGTCGAGTGTCGGGATGGGGTCCCAAATTAGTCATCGAGGTCTAATGTCACTGTCAAGAGTCGAGGGTTAGGTCCTGAGTCAAGAGTCGGGGGTCGGGTCTCATGTTGAATGTCGAGGTCGGGTCTCATGGTTGAATCTCGATTCATATGTCAACTCTAGGGTTGAATGTCGGGGTCAGATCGATGGTTGATGTTGTATCCCGATTTTAGTGTTGGGGTCGGGTCGGGTCGGGTCCCAGTTCAATGTCCGATCTTTGGTCGAAAGTCGAGATCAAGTCTTGGGTCAGATCTCAAGGTTGGATTTTTGTTTGGTTTTCGGGGTTGTGTCCTAGTTTGGGTGTCGGGGTCGATTGATTATCGGGGTTGATTTTTGAGTCATGAACTTTTTTCCTAAAAAATATTTTCTACCCTCTAGCCAACTATAATAAATATTTTTGAAAAATGTTTTTCATTCACCAATCAATTACTAGAAAATATTCTTTAGTCATAGACCTTACATAAGAAAATAAGTTAGAAATCAACTTGTTTCAAAAAACACATTTTCTACGGAAGTTTTTTCCTTCTTACCAAACACACTAATATCATATTCTTGGAAATCGCCTAGAAATGTACAATATATTTTCAGGTGCTGACTTTGTCTTATTCTTGCAACGACTTGTCAATAATGCATATGCACTCCCAGCATACGTCCAATATAAATAGACTAGAATTTGCACATAAATTAAAGTATCATTCTCATAACCTTCTTTTATAAAAAAATAAATTATAGGTAAGATTAGTTTGAATATTCTAAATTATATTTACGCACCTAAAGAAAGAATAACATATGGAAGAAGTTAATAACCAAACAATTGTGATTGGTCCACAATTCTGTTCTCCTCAGCCTCTTCAACTATTCATAAAGAAGAAAGTTTACTTATTCTTTGGTGGGCATGGATATGAAATTAAAGATGATTATGATAATTTTGTCTTCACTATTGAAAAGGTTTTGGGGTTCTTTCGTAGCAAGTTGCTCATCTTTGATGCTGCTCATGTACCAATTTTCACACTAAAAAGCAAGGTAATATAATTAAATTTTTTTCTAATTATATATGTTCCTCTTTTCTAAAACATGCATCAACTAGTGTTGTAAAAATGACAAGTTTATCCAGTTATGAATTTGACCTTAAAATAATTGTTACAAGTAAACTAAAATAAGGTAGGCAAGTATAATATCACAAACTTTAATGAAAGTTAGTGTTGTAAAACAAAATTTGGAGGGATATTAATTTGAAAATGTATTATTGCCGAAATTACTTCTTTCATTTAAAAATAAGTGTTGTTTTAGCTCATTTCACGTTCATTAAAAAAATAAGTACAAAATTTATCAAGTCATTCTTATTATAGGATAATTTTTTTAATTATTTTTGCTAAAACGATACTTATTTTAAAATGGAAGGGGCATATAATGAGAAGTCATATGAAATTATAGAGTACTAATTGTCTTTAAAAATTTAACGTGTTGATGAAACTTATTTTAAGCAGAATTTTACGTGGAATAGCGTATGGGAATGTTTTAAGGGAGATAGCACTGATGAAAATGACCTCATATTTAGTGCCAAGAATTCTTCACTGTTTCAATTCACCAGAAACTTGGACATTTTCCTAGCCAATAATATATCAGAACAAGTTTGTGATTTTAGAATGAAGACTAGCTACATGGAGTCAAATTGTTGTATATTTGCTGGACAATCATCCACTCTAATTGCTCAGGTAAAAACTAAGTTGCCCTAACTTTTCACTTTCAATGTTGTATCCGTGTTGGATTCTCCAAAAATACATTATGTTTGGCGAGTATAATACGCACTCCTTGACATTTTAGAAGAATCTGAGTAACATAGGGTAAAAACCATTTCCTGTTTCTTATATTTTGCTAGAAAGGAAAATAATAGAGACCTACATAGAAAAAGGGGGAGTTTCTATGTACGGGTTGTCTCTACCATAAGTGGGGTAATAGGACGGTTGAAAAATTAAGGTGTCTTTTTGAAAATTCATGACAGCTTCAGTGGTGACTTTATGTATTTTCTCAAAATATAATAATAACTGCATTAGTTTATTTAATGTGGGGGTCGTTGTAATAATTGAGAAATGAAATAGTGCTTTAGTTAATTATAGATTTCTTTTGTGGCTACCTATTTTGTTGACTTATTTATATCTTGATTCTTGAACTATTATCATGAACCACATTATTATTCTTACATTTATCTTTTTTTTTATTCCCCTTTCTATTTTTATTCTCTCATTATTGAACATTCTAAAGTTTATTTACATCTTGGTGATTATCATGGACATTCTAAACTATTTTAATATCATTATATCGACCAATCAAATTCAACGTAACTATTTCAACATCATTATTTAAACTTTTTAAATTTTTGAGCCAATTTTTAATATTCTAACTTTTTATTATATTTTTTCATTGTTTACATTCTTATTTCATAAGGTCTACGTATATCCTACCTTCTCGGGACTTCACTAGTAGGATTACATTGAGTATATTATAGTTATTTAATTTATATATGACAAATATTGACAACTAATATTAGACCCCCAAATTTATTGAGACGCTGCAAGTCAACTTTTCGTAACATAAACTCATGCAGTCCTCCAGGCATATGATAATTAAACCAAGCATTTTATATGTATATATAGAGGAATTAAAGTTGATAGCATATGCGCTTCTCATAAGATTCATAATTCTAAATGACTAGATATAAGAACGTTATACTTATCTTTTAATACTATATTAAGACATTCTCCTATTTATTTTGTTCCAGTGTATATAAATTAACTTTTTAAATTTTAAACTTCATATAGTGGCTCGTGAAAGAGGCTTGTCAGACCTTGAGTTTTGGGTCAACTTCAAACGATCATATCTTTCGGTAAAAAAATGAATTAGGTGATCCATAACCTATCAAATTAAAAATCTTGGAATTCTCTTTCCAATGCCACCAAGTTTACCTAATTTCGAGCCCGGAGTAAAAAGTTATGCTTGGGCAGAGCAAGCATCACGACCCACTAGACTGGCCGTGATGCTCTAGACGGCTTCATCAATTATTTTTTTCATAAATTTTGTGTCAGATCAAACACTACCATAATATATTCAATTTCGGAATTGCAGATGGATACGAAGTATAGAGCAGGATGTGTATTCCTAGGAAGAGATAAATATTTGGTGAAAGTGAATCCAGACGTGGATCATGCCTTCATAGTTTCACTTATAGTTATCCTCGAAGAGATGGCCAGCTCAGGAAAACGTAGAACTCTTTTCTGAACACACTAATAGGATATCTAGCATTTCTTTTCTTTTGTTAATTGTTTAACCTTTTTTTTTGTATATTGATATAAACATTTTGTGTTGTTTGCTTCTTGACATGGGTTGTAACCTTATTTGTTACATTAAGTTAAACAATTACATGTGCTACGCCTTTAGGGTGCTTTCGGTATGAAGAAAAATATTTTTCTAAAAAATAAGTGGATTTCTTACTTATGTTCTAGTGTTCGGTTAGTAAGAAAAAAATATTGTTTCAAGGTATAATTTAGGAAATATTATGACCGCAAACCTAGACCAAGTCCCAAACCAAAAGTAGGACTCGATCCCTGACCTAACACCGACCTGAGAGACAACCCTGTCCTAAGAACTGACCCCAACGATGACCTGAGACTCAAGATCATAACCCAAAAGCGAGCTTGAGATCCCAACCTCCAGACCCAAGATCACACCCCAACCCTAATCCCCGACCTCGAGATCAACCCAAACTATGAGATCGACTCCTACCAAGACTTGACCATGAATTTATAGACTCAAGACCTGACCTAACCTAAAATCTGAACCCGAACATAAAACCCATACATGACCTTGACCTCGATACCCCAATTCCGATCCTTCACCCCCTATATCAAGACTTGATTGCAACCTAAGACCCAACCAAAGATCGATCCCAAGATCCTGACCCCGAGACTCTAGACCCAAACCCAACTCAACACCTAACTGTGACCCGACCCTGAGACCTGACTCGACCTTGATACTAAGACTCGACCTTGACCCTAACTAAACCCTGATCGTGTCTCAAGACATGACCCTAATCTTGACCTCAAGATCAGTCTAAGACCTTGAGACCCAAGCTTGAGCCTTATCTTGAGACCTGGCCCTAACCCGAGACTTTATTGTGACTTGAGATTTAACCCAAAGATTGATCCCAAGATATCATCCCCAAGACTTGAGACCCAATCCAAACTTAACGGCCTACTCGTAAGCCAACCTTGAGGCCTGACCCCGACTCTTAAATCGAGACCTAACCTCGATACTAAGACTCAACCCTAACCTTGACCAGACCTTAATTATGTCTCGAGACATGACCCTAATCTAACCTCAAGATTAGTCTAAGATCTTGAGACCCAACCTCGAGATCTTATCTTGGGACTTGACCCTAACTCAAAACTCGAACCCAACCCCAACCTCAAGACTTGAAATGACCCTAAAGCCCAACCTCATGACTCGACCCCAACCTCGACTTGGTGGCTATCTGTTCGTTTTCAAAAAGGAGTATGATTCTTTGGTTTGGTGCTTTTCCTCTATTCCAACAATTATTTGCCTTTATAATTTGTGTTTGGTGGCAGAAATTGGGAATTTTGGCTTGAGATATAAAAACCTTATTTCTTTGATTTTAAAGATCGATTTGGACTCAGTTTTTTATGAGATTTTGAATTTGAGACCTATGGTCTATGGGTAAGCCAATTTTGTGACTGAACTACAATTTTGACCTTTTGGATTTGGGATAAAATATATCATATGAGTATCTAAAGACATATATGCTCGTATGTGTAACACATCGCTATTTGAAAGAGCTAGAATTAGAAAGAACCATTTTTTGAAAGTATGAAAATCTGAAATTTGGCAAAATTATGTTAAGTGTGAGTTTTGCGTAAACTTCAAACGACCATAACTTTCAGTACACGAAGACTTAGGTGGAAAATAAGATATCAAATGAAAGGTCTTGGAATCCTCTTTCCAACGCCATCGAGTTTGCTAATTTTCAAGCTCGTATGAGGGAGATATGCCCATTTGAAGTTGGGTTGTCTAGATAAGAAAAGTTACCCAGATTTAAAAGAGGGTATTTTGCTCTTTTCATTACCCAATTAAGTTATTTCGATTTTGGTAATTAAGTAGGGATCTAAACTGAAATGGGTTCAGTTTACGCACTCAAAAATTTCATGCTAGGGTTTTAGAGAAAAGAACTCAAGAGGAGAAAGGAGAAGAAGAGGTCAAGATTCGTCAAGTTCTTGAGATTTTGGTGGCGGATTTTGCCAAGGGTTTATCCCAAAGAGGTTTATGAGTTCACATAGCGTTGGGTTCATTCACCCACGCGCCAAACATGTTTATTTTAGTGTGAATTCTTCCTAAAAAGATTGAAAGTTTAATGTTCTTGATGTGTGTTCTTGAATTTGCTTTCGTTCTTGAATTGGGCTGAGATTGATGAGTTACTTGAGATAATTGTGTCGATTATTAGAGTTGTTGAGTTAGATTCTTGTGTACATGTTTTGGGTATCTGAATCTAAAGAGAAATTGAGTAAAAGGATCAAATTTAATTGAATTAAGATCAGAAAACGAGTTGAAAATTCGTCAGGGTCACCTGGGGAGAGGCAGGTGCGGCACACCAGAAGTGCGCTCAAAACCAGTCTCTGAACTTTGGGGCTGGCGCCCCGCGCCAGCAGTGCGCCTGGGACGTCTGCCCCTACCCGTTTTTCATCGTTTAGCCCGTTTAAGTCCTTTGAAAGTGTACTAACACTTCCTATCGATTCTAACTATTGTAAATGACTTCTAAACATCTAGAAATCATCCTTAAACATGAATCATAACCTTGAATCCATAAATTCAAATTCAAGGAAAGTTAAGAGCCAAGTCTAGAGTGTGCTTAGAGTCATTTCAAAAGTCTTTTACAAATGTTTTTAAACTTGTTTTAAGACTTGAGCATTGAGTTGAGTAAGAGTAAGAGCGAAGTTCTTTTTCTTTAAAAGATTATATGGGAACTAAGTATTCCAAAGCAATAAATGTTTTAACATTTAAGCAAGAGATGAAACATCGATTTCCAAGAGAGTCTTTGAGCTAGTTTTTGAGTAATTATCTCAAATCATAGAAAGAGTCATGTTTTTAAACAAATGATCTGAGTATATTTTGGGAGTAGTATTGAGCACCGATATGGGGACGAGTTCATAATAACTCAAGTCTCCATAAACCTTGTAGCCAACATGGGTAGAAAAGGTCATACTTTTTAGATGATTCCTTAATGCTTTTTAGCATAGACTAATGGATCCACTTAGTTAAGGTGTTCTATATCCCGGCAAGTTATAGGATAGTTCTGGCAACGTGGACGAGACGTTGTATCATCACATAGCTCATAGTTATGGTTGTCGGTCCCAAATAGAGTTTATTTTTGTATTCTTCTATACAACTGAGATATTATGGTATTTTCAATACTTTGAGATGTTATCTATTGTTTTAAATGCTTTATATAAACGATAGCTTTACTGCTGTTTATTTAGCATTGAGTTGAGTATCAATGAGTTGAGTAAGGCTGAGGTAAGTGTTTTTTTCAGATTTTAGTTCAAGCTTATGTCATGTTTAGTTTTCCCCTCGCATGCTCGTACATTCAATGTACTGATGCCATTGGCCTGAATCTTTTATGATGTAGATACAGGTAACCAAGATCAACATACAACGCTTTGTTGATCTAGCTGAGCATTTCAGAGTCATTTGGTGAGCCTCTTTGCTTTCCGGAGGATCCCTTTTCATTGCTCTGGTTATTTAAGTTGTTAGGATGATCAGGCGTCTTGTCCTGACATCCCTCATAAGTATTAAAGGCTTCATAGACAGTTAGATATTACTAGTTCATTAGTCTTATTTATTTCAGTTGTTTTGATTATAAGACTTGAGTTACCTTTTTGGCCAATTGATTGTTTTCCTTTATACATTCTAAGTTTGATTTATAAATTTATCGCTTGAGTTGTCTTAAATGTTGAGTAAAATCTTACGCTGAGTAGTAAGCTCGGTCACGGGTTTGCTTGGGGCCAGCAATGATTATCGAGTGCTAGCCACGTCCAGGGTGTAGGCTTGGGGCATGACAATATGCATTGCATAATTCAACAGATTGTGATCATTCAAAGTCTTTGAGGAAAGGTGAGGTCATTATTTGATCATTTGACTTTGAATTTAAGACAAGTTGAAACTTTGTAGACTCTTTTGAAGTATTTGTGTTGATAATTAATTAATAAATGGGAAATGGGCAATGTGGGTTATCGTATAAGTGAGTTGATAAGCATTTATAGGGGTACCAATATCATGATACGAGTAAAAGATGAAATTTTAATCGACTCTCTGATTGATTTATAATATCAGTATGTTTTGGGAACTTATTAATTGATCTTTATATCTGATGTATGAGTTAATGAATTGTTTGAGACTCATCACTTCTTATTATTCATATACTTAAGGTAATCATTTGATTGAAAAGATAGTTAAATCTATGCAGATCATATGTTTCTATTTTTATTCAATTGCATAATACATGTTTCATATTTCTTCATTTTCATTTTCAATTACATTTACAGTTACATTTCCATGATATTATGGTTTACATTTGTCGTACACCTGCAACAAATTGAATTATGTTATATGACTTTAAAATTCTATTTTATCTTATTGAGATGTTGAACATATTATTTGGATTCTTAGAAGAATCAGGATGGCATTAGTGGATTAATTCTTATGACCTAATATAAGAAATTGTTTGTTTAGCTGTTGATTTCTGAAAATTTATTGATTAAGTAGATTTATTTTATTTTGTTATTGATGGTCTAATCATAACAACTTGGTGAAATGGTCATTAACCAACTGATCAACAATGTTGTGGAGTACATGTGTTTTTGTACTCACTCTACACTTGTTGCACTTTAATGTGCCGGTTGGTTGCAAGCACAAGTAGGATACAATGGATGGTATGAGATGTCATTTGAAGCTTTTGGGTGAGTTGCTAGTCGATTTATAACACCAAACTCTGACTCTGCTTCTTTGATTCCTGTTTTCTTCTTTTTCTAGATTGATGGTGTCAATCTCTCTCGTTGTATTTACTTCTAAATAGGTACTCTTGGGCCATATCACCATATTTTTGTGATATTTTGAATTTATCTTTCGCATGTATGATGTGTTTGAGGCATTCTTTATATTTTTATGAGAAAATACATAATTACTTCATTGAATTTATACTTTATTTAAATACCTAAAGTTTGCAGGAGTCCAATTACCCCACGAAATCATTTACATCCATAATAAATATATCATTTTAACACCATCTATGTTCTCAGACTTGCGCGTGCCTCCCACTCCCCAATTTAATTTTTATTAATTATTTTTTTAATCTCATTTATATTACATTACATTTTCTTTTGACTTTATTCATCTTAGTTTACCTTTTCAATTACCCCTATGGATTGGCCTATAAATCTGAGACTTTTGACTCTGTTGCTTGGCCGAAATTGATAGTTATTCTCATCGACAACGAATTTTTCATTGATAAAACAAAAGACCATCATATCAGTGTTCAACCATTTGTGCTTATCACTACTTTCTCCTATCATTTTTATGCGCTAATGTGAATGTCTTTCCCTCCTTCTTCTTTTTTTTAAGATTATGCACTTTATGTTTTTTTTTTCCTTTTCATATTCACATTTCCCATTGTAGATAGTCAAGCAACACCCCTTCTTGATATGTGATTTTTCTTTAGAAAAAATTGAAAGCTTCATTTTAGTGGAATTTCAATCTCATCATTAGTACAATGATTTTGAATCTGATAATGATATGATTTTAGAAATAGTGAGGGTTAAAGTTTTTTAAATGATAAAATAAAATAGTAATGACTTCATTGGAGATTGATCTACGTCAGCAAGTAAGATGAAAGGGGTCTCCAATGGGTGAGGAGCAAATTAAGGGGATGAAATTGGGGAAGGAGAACAAAACAGGAGAGAGAAAGAGAATTGAACAAAAGAAAAAGAGTAAAGTTCAAAAACATGTACTATTCAAATTTAGAGTGTCACGTGACATTTTTACATTGGTTTGAAGTTGTATAAATACCCCTTCACGCGCCTACATTTTGTGATAATACGGACATTGTGAAAATGGATCAAAAGGGTGTATTTATTGTGGATTTAAATTGTTTCCTAGGATAATAGGACACTCACAAACTTAAAATGTCTATTTCAAAAAAGGTATAAGTTCGATGGGATAGTTATATATTTTTTTATTTGAACCTTATTCTTTTCTTCTCTTTTTTTGGTTTTCTCTTTTTCTCTCCTCTTTTATTCTTCTTCCCCAATTTAATCTTGTTAAATTGCTCCTCACCCACCGGGAGACCCCTTTCATCTTACTTGCCGTCGCGGATCAATCTCCAATGAAGCCATTACTATTTTATTTTATCATTTAATAAACTCTAACCCTCATCATTTCTAGAATCATATCATCATCAGATTCAACATCACTATACTAGTGATCGGATTGAAACTCCATTAAAATGGAGCTTTATAGTTCTTCTTAACCAAAAAAGATAGATAATAATTTCAATTTTTTCTAAAGAAACACAGAAAGAAAAATCACATATCAAGAAGGGGCATTTTATTTACTATCTACAATGTGAAATGTGTCAATTATGTAACAATGAAAAGAAAACAAAAACATAATGTCACTCCCCGAGGCTACCCCTTGACATAACACGGGACCTAGGATCACGATTGACCCCAAGCTAACCTTGAGTCTGGCATATCATAAGCATACTAATAATAACTAAGTAAAACATAAACAAATGGAGAAGCTAAATCAATAAATATCTGATGTGGGGATGAAACCCAACTAGTCTGAATGTAAAGATACTAAGATTTTAGTGATAACTAAAACAACTCAAGCTGAATCTACTACTATGTCTGAAAAGCCTCTAACTGAGTTGAGTTGTTGTGACATCCCCCAGCTAACTCTAACAAAAGTGAAAACTGAAAGCAAAGACTAAAATAAAAGCATGTCGTTGTCCTCGGAATATGAGGACTCACCATTGAAGTTGTTGGATGCGGATCGAGAATCGATCTAAGTGTGATCTGCATGCTAAGTACCTGAACCTACATCATAAAAGGATGTAGTGCAGGGTATATGTCAGTACTTGGAATGTATATGATACATATATTAAGCTGAATAAAGTATAAAATTTGACCAACAATATAGAATTGATAATTATATAAGCTGAACAATTCATAACTAAGCAATGATATAATCTAAATCAAGATATAGATATGTACTGAAGTATAACTGAAAAGAACTAAACTGAATGCAATGACCAAGATCTAATCATGAAGATAACATGCTGAACTGTAAACTGATATGAATGTTGAAAACCTGGTCAAATGCACTAAGAGTCTGACTGTGGGAGCTACTATTAACCGACATAAACCACGCGACCTAAACGTGGAGTCCGATGTATACGTTCCATCGAGAAGACCCAATATACCTTGCCAGGGGTATAAAGGCATGACTGGCGTGATCACTAAATCTAATGCCCAACAAAGTGGACTTATAATCCTACAGGGGTACGTAGTTCTGGGACTATGAAGGTATGTTGAACCCTAGCCCAACTCGGTGCTAAGTCTACTTCCAACTGAATATGTATATGACTGAAATGTAACTGAAACACTAAATAACTCAAAATACTGACATGCAAATCTGAGAATGCAACATTTATATATTGATAATGTGACATTCCAAATTTGGAGCATGATTATTTTTTTAACTGACCTAGCAAGTGTAATTCATGAACTAAGAGAATTTACACAAATTAGCGTTCTGAGTTTCATACAAGGAATTAAACAATGTTCCCAAAGAAAACATGATATTTTGATTAAAGATTCTACAACATCTAAATCACAACGAATCTCCAAGCTCTTAGAAACCCTAGGTCTAAATTAGATAAATAGAATCAAGAAGTTGACTGAATTCTAGGGACCTAGTGGATGAAAGGAACCCACTAGTGAAATCCCACATGTCTGGTGACTAAATTCAAGGAGAAATCCTTTGGATTTCAGGGCTGAAACTTGAAGAACGCCTCTTCTTGTTCTTGGGAAACTAGCGTCTCTTTCTTCTCTTTTTGCTTTAAGTTTTGATGAATGAGTGTTCTGGGTAGTGTTGACTAAAATATTAGGCTTAAACTAAGTAAAACGACGTAGTTTAGGTGCTAAATGATGTAGTTTAAATGTCCAACACATAGGAAAAAAGACCAAAATGACCCTGACTTAAAGATGGCGAGGGCCACCCATGAGGTCCATTGATGGACCGTCATAGGGACCACGACCCGTCAAGTGGGTCGTGGTTCTTGTCCAGTGCATCTGTTTCTTGGTACTCTCATCCACGGTCCATAACACGAATCGTGTGAAGGACTACGGACCATGAAGGCCATCGTGGTTCTTCCCTTGGGGCTGGGGTCTGGTGGGTCAGGTCGATGAACCAACCCACTGCTCGTCGATGGGACCACGGCTCGCGGGGGGCTCCGTAGTTCCACCCTTCACCCCTGGTGGCTCTGTCTCACTTTTACGAGCCATTCCACGGCTCGTGTGGGGATCCACGACCCGTGGGGGGCTCCGTGGTCCACCACGCTGGCTGGGTGTGAGCTATGAGTAGTTCGACGGACCGTGGTTCCTTTCATGGTCCGTGAACCTCTCTGTGGTTCACCAAATTTCCTGTTGTTCAGTCGGTTAAGTTTCTGAGGTGTTACAATATCTCTCTCTTGGGAAAATTCGTCCTCGAATGAAGTCTATACAAGCTTAGTTTGGGGGAAGGGGATGAAATCCTTACTAGCTTACTTATAAAAACTGATATCTAACTGAATTGAGTTCCAAGAACGTGAAAATAAGTTGAAATACAAGAATAATTAAGGGAACAAGATACTGAGACTGAATTTTCGCAAGAGTAAACTGAGAGACTAGAGAGGAACTATTACCTCAAACTGAAATGAAATCGGAAGGAAAAAGGTGATGATACTTGGCCATCAAAATCTGTGATGTCTCTCTTCATGCCGTTCCACCAAAATACTTCATGTAGATCACGGTACATCTTAGTGACACCTGGATGAATGGAATATCTTCTGTAAGAATTTGCTTCCTCAACTCAACCACATTAGGAACTCATAAGCGACCCTGGTAACGACGTACACCATCTCCCCCTAGGGAGAAAACCTCAACTTTCTGCTGATGAACTTCACCTTTCAACATAAGTAATATAGGATCATTATCTTGTTGTTCCTTAACCTCCGCTATTAATGAAGATTTTGACCCATTTCAAACTATCACACCCTCTTCTGATGTGTCTGTAAGGTAAACTCCTAAGCGAGCAAGCCGGTGAACATCTTTGGCTAGCTCTTTCTTTTTTTCCTCAACATGTGCTACACTGCTCATAGACAGTCTATTGAGAGCATTAACCACTACATTGGCCTTACCATGATGGTAAAGCATATTCATGTCATAGTCCTTGAGGAACTTAATCCATCTCCTCTGACGAAGATTCAACTTTTTCTAGGTGAACACATACTGGAGGCTATTATGATCTATGAACACATCAACATGAACACCATACAAGTAGTGTCTCCAAATCTTTAGGGAAAATACTACGGCTGCAAGTTCGAGGTTATGAGTCAGGTAGTTCTTCTCATGGACCTTAAGTTGTCTAAAGTATAATCTATGACCTTACCTCACTACATCAACACACAACCTAACCCGACCCTGGATGCATCACAATAAATCACATAACCATCTGAACCATCTGGTAGAGTCAAAACATGAGTTGTAATCAACCTAGTCTTTAATTCTGAGAAGTTTCTCTCACAATCATCTGACCACTGAAATTTAACCTTCTTCTGAGTCAACTTGGTCAATGGGGAAGCTATGGATGAAAATCCTTCAACAAATCTCCTGTAATAACCAGGAAAACCCAAGAAACTTGTGATATCTATTGGAGAGTTGGGTCTGTGTAACGACCCGGAAAACTAGTAAGTGAAACTAGAGCCTAACGAGTTTGTTTTTGAGTTGTTGTGGGGTTTGAAGATGTAGAATGTCTTTCCGATCTTAGGTTGAGGAGTTTAGGGGTTAAATATCAAGGTACGACCCCCACAAGGACCAACCAAGGGTCCTTTAGGGGGACCCTAAAGTCTAACCCTCAAAGCTGCCAAAATACCAAAAGTTGCAAAAATAATATGACATACGGATGGGACCAATGCCCCGTAGGTCCATCCACTCCCCGTGGAATCCATCCATAGGTCAAGGGCCAAGATGACATGTTCCAGTACCAAACCACGAAGTGCCAGTATGGCTTGTGGACCCACACACGGTCCGTGGGTGAGGTTTCATAGGTCACCACTGTTTTGCTGTCAAGATTCGGCCAAGTGGAGCGACAACTTAGTAAATTCTTTTAAGGCTTAATGATTAATTAAAGTATTTTAAGGCTTTTAAAGGTATTAGAACTCCTTTTTCAATTCATTATTCCAAATCCCTCAAATTAGAAACCTCCCCTCCTCAAATATTCTCTCTCTAGAAAACCACCATTGGAGAAGAATGATTCAAGCTTTCAAGCTCAAGATCTCACCTGCCTCACTCAATTTTCATGGAGTTTATTCCCAAAATGTATGGTAGTCTTCATCCTTGATTAATTTTCATTCAAGGAGCCCCTTCAAAAGATGATTTCAAGTTTTCAAATTCCCCCCAAAAGCTAGGGTTTTCAATTTATGCATGGGTTCAATTCCAAAACGTTTTCAAAGGTTTATGTATATGATGAATTATGAATGGATTGTTGAATTAATGATGAATTACGGTGAATTTCTCCTATGAACCCATGTTTTCCCCCCAAATCCTAATTTGTGAATTGTGATTGGGAATTGATTGATCATTAAAGTATGTTGAATTGTTTATGTCTATATTGAATTAGTTATTGAATCATGTTAATTCCCTTATCTAATGTAGTATTCTAGATGTTTGGGTTGAGATTGATTCATAGCCTTGAAAGGCAATTTCATGAAGGATTTATGTATGATTATGATGTGAAGTATATGCATGTGGTTACAATGAAAATATTATGATCATGTTTAGAATGTAATTGTGTTATTATTGAAAGTATATTTCTCAATTTGACACTTATGAATGATTATGATGGAATGTGAAAGGTTTCTTCAATGTAATGTTGTATCTTGAATTGGTAGGCTTTGGCATCCTCTTCTTGTGTATTGAATGTATATTGATTTAATTGGAATCGGTAGCCCTTTCATAAATAAATGATGAAGTATTCTAGGCTATGTCTTGAACCGGTAGACCTAATGGTGGTGGCCCTTCATGAAAAGTGTAGAAACTAATGTGATGATAAACCTTGAATCGGTAGATCTAATGGTGGTGGCCCTTTCTATTGGTAGACCTAATGGTCTTAACCTTTCTTGAGGATTCAATGAGCTATCCATGTAATGTACCTTGATTCGGTAGACCTAATGGTGGTGGCCCTTTCATGTGTAATGTACCTTGGGTCTGTAGACCTAATGTTAGTGGCCCTCTCAAGTACAATAATGTTAATGTGAATGAACTACTCTATGGGAATGTAGGCTAAGTGTCACGACCCGGGAGCACCCCCTAGTCGTAACCGGCGTACTCGACCTCGAAGAGGTCTAATACAAGCCTCTTAGCATTCATTCATCGCATAGACACTAAAACCATAAGGAATTTAAAACTTTCTTTAC
>JAJOOR010013459.1:0-34742 GCA_036250505.1 Solanum acaule | reverse complement strand
GGGGGGGGGGGGGGGGGGAGGGGATAATAGGACCTTAGTTTAGTTAAGGTGTGTCTCCAAAATTTCGATCATAGTCTAAGGGGATACTTGTGCCTTATCCCTAAGTATTACCTTAAATTATTCGTGAAATCCCAGCTACACACCTAAGTTTAATTAAGATCCTATTACTCCTCTCAACTATTTTAAAATGAAATAAATATACCATAAATGTTAACGTGGCATAAAGAGTGTGCACACTCTCTTAAAGGAAATTAAAGGTTATAAATATAACTTTAAAAGTAATTAACAGGTGCAAATGTCATTTTCTAATTGGACATAGTTAATTAATTGCATCTAACTCCTTCATTTTGTGTTTTAGCCGATGTGAGACTTTTTGGCTTAAGCTAGAGCGTTACATACATCCCCTCTATGGACTCAACGTCTTCACTGAGATTTGCCCCACTGTATGAGATTTGCCTAGACTCAACACTGAGATTTTTCCCGCCTCATCGGGATTTGTCTAAACTCAGTTGAACTCTAGCCTACATCGGTAAGGCTGACATAGGAGTGACTTCGATACCATTTGTAACGGCCTAACCCGCTAGTGATATTGTCCGCTCTGGGCCTAGGCACACACGACTTTAAAACGCGTCCTAGTTGGTAAGACTTGCTCACTCATATACCCAACATCTCTCCTATGTTTTTCCCGATGTGGGACTTCTTGTCTTTAGTTGAGGTGTCACAAAACCATTCCACTAAACGATGGGAATACTCAAAAAAAGTTCAAATCTCTCTCACCGACGTCTTCTTCGGTGTCTTCCCCGACCATTCGTTTAATACTTCAAAATTTTCAAATCACTCTCTACGACATCTTCTCCGGTAGTCACGCATCAATCGAAATAAAAAACCTAGCATTTCAAAACATATTCTCACCATTTAATTTCTACTTACCTTTGATTTTTTCTATTCTTAAATCGGAGCCATTAATTGTGGGTTGTTCAATCTGAACATAGGGATTTCAAAGCATAGGGAATGAGGAAGATTTTTGGTTTTTTTTTACAGAGGAAGAAACAAATAATCAAAGGGAACGACGCACAATTCACCGAGATCTGCACCATTATTCATCCACTATATTTCGTCGTCCTCTTCACCTATAAAAACCATGTGAACACTACAACAAAAACAACTTTTAGCGGTAACTTGGATGAATTAGCTTCGAAGCTACCATACCTTCACTTCGAATTCTATTATATTGTATTGTTTAAATCAATTGTTAGGTAATGAAGAAAATACCCATTTTATGTAACGACCGTTTTGGTGTGATCGCGTTGTTACCTTAATATTTTCTTTTCATTTTATTTTTATCTATTATTTAACAATCATATTTCATCTTTTATCCTACCTTTTCATAGTAGTTCTACCCCGTATCGTACTTTCTTGTATGTATATCATTCAAACTATAGACGTGTGACATTATTTAACGACAGATGAAGATACAATCTATCCAAATACTGTATTCATTAAAACAATACAATAAGGTACAATAAAACACAATACAGTACAATACAACACAATGCAACACAAGGCAATATGATATAATACATTATGAAACAATATGTAATAACTATCCACACAAAGTGTAAAATGAAAAGTACTCAAAAAATTAGTAAAGAGAAAAAAAGATACCAAAGAGAAAAATGAATTTTAATAATAATAAAAATATTTAATGCTTAAAGTAAAAGTGAAGCGCGTGTAAAGCACATCGAACATACTCATTTGGTTATCTATTAATTCCACGTCAACATTTAGGGTGATATTATTCCATTTTGAAAATAGTTAAGAAGTATAATAAGACCCTAATTAAGTTTAAGTGTGTCACTGAGATTTCTGGTATAATATGAGAGGGTACAATATGCATTTTCCCATGAATCAATTAATTTGTTTTTGAGCTCTAATTTCTAACTCAACTTATAAATATTAATTTCTTGCAACAATATTTTTGTTGCTAAATAATCGCATAAGCAACAACCGTGTGACTTTTTACCAATAAAATTTGATTTATGATAAAAACTTTTTTGTTGTGTAAATTAGCTATTTGAAACAATATATTTATTTTTATTCCATAAAGTTTTCCTTACAATATTTACTCCAACAAAAACCAACTACTTTATTCTTGTTGTCAAAAGTTTTTTGAGGAACAACATTGAATATATTTGCAACAAGAAAAACAAAATTGTTGCAAATTTCCTATAATTTATAGTTAATTTATCATAATTTTACATAGCATTTTATCACTAGAATTACATTTTAAAAAAATATTCTCTGTATTAAGTTATTTTTATATCTATTTTTGAAAATTTTCATTGCATTTTTAGTTCTTACAAAACTACATATACATTTATTATCATGTAATTAACTCATTTGACAAAGTACTTTATATGCCATTTAAAAAAAAAAATTACTTTTATGATTTTATCAATATTATTTTATATTATCGTTGTAGTATTTTATTTTATTTTGGTTTGTAAATGATAACCTTAAAGACAATTACCAATTTATAATTTTTTTTAGCTACATTATGAAAAAATGGCACAACATGACACCCCATTTTACTAATTGGCAACATATAGCCCTCTTTTATTTTTTTTGACAAAAAAGAGTTTTTAAAAATTAAATTTTGCAATTAGTAGACGTATTGGGAAGTTCTTTTTTAATTAAATTAAATAATTTTAGGAGGTGGTAGCATGATGTCCTTTTTTATTGGGAAGTGGTTTTTTTCTTCCTTTTTTCTCTTTTTTTTTATTGATTATGTAAATATTTCTTCTTCTTCTTCTTCTTCTTCTTTATTACTTTGAATAAAAGATGATTTACTTTCGGTTTATTAGTTTTACATATTGAGTTCTATAAAAATATTCGCCCATAGTGTCTATTTTTTCTGTTTCGCTTTTAAATTTTTGATGGTTTGTTGATGTCTACTCGTCAATTTCTCTAACTGTTAGCCTATGTTTGATCCCCTCTTGTATTGTCGTTTAATTTTTTTGGGGGTTTCAATTTTTGAAATTGAAGGTTATATCTAATTTAGGCAAAAAATTACATAATAGTAATTGATTGTAGGTATTGTCATGTATAAGAAAGTTATCCCTAGGATTATTCATACAAAAGGGGATTCTGATTCTAATTTTGTGGATTCTCCATTCATAACTCTAAATTTTAGCCATGTAAGTTCTTCTCGTTATCCGATTCGACTTGTGTGTTTGCTATTGAGCATTTCAAATTTCATGTGCAATCCTTATTTACATGCTGAAGAAGGAATCTGGAATGTATACAAATTTTGAGTGAATGAATACACGAATATGTATACATGAATATAATCCATACACGATGTTCATGATTAAAAAAAGATCTTCAATGCAGTGTACACATATTATAAGTGAATGAATACATAAAGTGTTCGATTTTTTAATATGTATACACTGGAGGGGATAACATAGCTATAAATGTATACTAATTATAAGTGAATGAATACATAAAGTATTTGATTTTTAAATATGTATACACTGGAGGGGATAACATAGCTATAAATGTATACTAATACTAAGTGAATAAATACACAATTCTTCTACCTATATTATAATCATCAAGTATACAATTGAATTTTTTTTATCAAGTAACAAAAAAAAAATGAAAGTACATAATTTACGTTTTTAGGCGGTTACGTGTTGTATATATAATTTTTGATGTTTCCGTTATTTTTGTTGTTTAGTGATGATTAGTTATACAAGGAAAAAAACTATTAAAATGTCATTTATTAATTTGGGCCATTTTGTGCTTATTTTTTAGGATAAATTACCTATATACACCCTTTTTTTTTCTTCCATAATTCCCATTATTCCCTACCAGTTCTAAATTTTTCCAAAATCCCTTATTTTACTCCCAAACCCCCAAACACTGGATACATAAATCCTAACTCCCAAAACAAACATTTATCCCTTCCTTATTTCACTCCACAAATTTCTCCTTATTTTTAGTCACAAAATCTTGGTAGTTATTTTCTCATTCACGTTTGAAATTCAAAATCAGTCTCTTTTATGTAGATTAAGGATATTTTTAGACAAAAAAGTTTAAAAAGAATATTTATGAGTCTTTTTACCTATTTTAAAAATACTCCAAAATTTATAATAAAATAAAATAAGTAAACTTCAAATTTTCAACACTAAAACGTAAATTAGAAAGAAAAAAAGTAATAGTAGTAGTTATTATTTGGTAATAATTAATATAATATTTGTAAGTTTTCCATAATTTGAGTTGGTTATGGACTCTAACAACTAGTCATTCATTGAAACTGATTAGGATTCTTGTATTATTATTTAATCTACCCATTGTCTCATAATAATATTAGTTTCAGTTTCACCAAAATTTCATACAGTCTAATATTTTCCTCTTTTCTCTGGTGTTTTTCATAATCAAATTTCTTTAATGGATTGTGTTTGTTCATGTATCTAATTGATAACTTAATTCTTATTTATTGTGATACATTTATAAATACACTTTATTTCAGTTTACATACATTATTCTTTCACAATCTTATTGTATCAGATACATTATTATCAACTACAAAATGATACATTATGTAAGTTATACATATCTTTCAAGGCAAACAATACAATACTTATCAATTTAAACGAGATACATAAATAGTAATGTATCATGCACTAATTTCTTAGATATGATATGTAAATTTGAATTTATACTAAATGTATCAATTACATAGCAACTACCACACGGTAATGCATCGATCTCAAATCTAACATCTTATGGGCAACAATTACAATTTAAACGAGATACATAAATAGTAATGTATCATGCACTAATTTTTTTTAGATATGATACATAAATTCGAATTTATACTAAATGTATCAATTACATAGAACCTACCACACAATAATGTATCGATCTCAAATCTAACATCTTATGGACAATAATTATTTATTTAATGTATCTAGTATAAATACAATACTTATCAATTTAAACAAGATACATAAATAGTAAAATGCTAAGTAACAAAGATATTCATGTGTCACGACCCAGACCATCGTGATTGGCACCCACGCTAACCCTCCGGTGGGAGAACTATTACTACAACCCATCTAACCTTAAAACTACGTATTTAAAGATACGGAAGTAGGTTTAAATGCAGAAATAAAGTAGAGTTCCCATAAACTCTAAAAGTCTAACAAATGATTGCAGAATTAATGCCTAGAACCTGAAAGTCAATGTACCAAAACTCTAACAAGGAACCATAGTCTAAGGAAAAATGGGTACAACCCAAACTAAACATAGGAATATCTAATGTGCTAATCTAAGTCCGAATAAGATGGACTGAGCAAAACGAGAACTCATGGCAGCCTGGAAGAGCTGGCTCACCCTTGAATTTGATTGATCACTAATCTTCTAAATGAGGTCTGTCAGTAAACGCCTGAAGATGCCCTGTACTCAATAAAGAAAGAGCCAGTGCAGTATCAGTACACAACCACAGTGTACTGGTAGGATCACGCGGCTATCCCACTAAGTGCAATATAAGCAAGTAATTACAACATCATAAACATGCATACACCGAACATATACAATATCAATATCGTTTCAGGATCAATGTACAATTCCACCTTCTCAACAATACGCATATGTATAACAAGTCATTGGTCTTCTAATGGAACCCATACTCAAACAATTAGTGTACCGTATCGTGGCACCCATTCCAAGTTAGTGTCAGATCGTGACACCTGTTCCAATATTTATGTTGGTACGTGACATCCAATCCATTTAGTGTGTCGAAACGTGACACCCGCTCCATTCAACATACCACAATCACAATCACAATGTACATTCTTACAATCATACAATTAAGAGGTGATTCATGGCATATAGTTATTCGTTCATACTCATTTACGATTTGTGTGATCAATAATGCAACATTCACATACATACATGCAATATAGTGAAGCAAGTACAAACATATATCACAAAACATGAAATCACAACCATCACCTACCTCGAACAAAACTTGAATCCCCTAAGTAACTTGATTTTTCCCCTTCTGGATTCTTTTCACTTGTTCTTGGTCTACAAACAATCATAATAATGTGAGGATCAATCAACAAGACCTAATTACCCGAATTATAATCAATCAAATCAACCCTAGGTCAAACCCTTGATCCCTATACCCAGATTAGGGTTTCTTTCACCATAAATCCCATATCAAAACCCTCCTCCATCGATAATTACCCAAGAAACTAAGTTCTACGGATCGAAAAATGGATTCGAGGAGTGAAAACCTTACCTTTAGCCTCAAGAATGGTGAAAAGCTGTCAAGAAAACACCTAGGTTCGTTCCTTAGCTCTCAAAAGTCAAAACTTGCAAAATAATGATGTTTTTGGGGTTTATTTCCGACTTAAGTCGCATCTGTCCCGCCACAACGGTCCTCTCCCCGCTACAGAGGCCCCGCCCTGGCGGCTTGTGCGGAGACAGAATGTCAGAATATGAGTTCGAAACCCCCATTTCACAGCACACCTTCATCCCACGACACTCAAAAAATACCTATTCACGCTAAGATCAGTTTTAGGAGTTCTACTCACCCGAATTCTATTCCGTAAAGTCGTACGGGTTCTTTAATGTCTTAGCTATCTACTCAAATGATAGAATTCATAATTTGATCTACCATTTGTTACCAGATTTTCCTAGACCTCACTGACTCCGATTTCGTCCAAATCTTGACTAGGTTGGGAAATTTCAATATACTACCAAAAAGTTTTCCTGCCCAAAATTTTTCCCCGTTGGTTTTTCTATAACGATGGGAACCGATCGTTACAATAGATACCAATTTACCCATCACTCATCTTCGAGTGACAAACTAGGAAAAACAGGCTAAAGCAAGAGTGGAGTAGTACCTGAATCGATGAACAACTGGGGATACTTGTCTCGCATGTCCTTTTTGATTTCCCAAGTGGCTTCCTCAACCGAACGATGCTTCCATTGAACTTTCACAGACTTAATCTCCTTGGTCCTCAGCTTCCGGACATCACAATCAAGAATTGCAACGGGTTCTTCCTCATACTGAAGGTCCTTGTCTAACACAACTGAGTCCCATTTTATGATGTAATCCCCATCTCCATGATATCTATTCAACATGGACACATGAAATACCAGATGAACTCCTGATAAGTTAGGAGGTAAAGGAAATCTTTACGCCACTGGACCTATACGATCAAGAACTTCAAATGGTCCAATATATCGGGGACTAAGCTTGCCCTTCTTGCCAAATTTCATCACTCCTTTCATGGGTGATACCTTAAGAAGAACGTTCTCACCAGTCTGAAATGCCATGTCCCTTACCTTCTGGTCTGCATACTTCTTCTGCCTACTTTGGGCTGCTAAAAGCTTAGCTT
Source organism: Solanum acaule (assembly GCA_036250505.1). Lineage (NCBI taxonomy): Eukaryota > Viridiplantae > Streptophyta > Magnoliopsida > Solanales > Solanaceae > Solanum > Solanum acaule. The sequence goes on along the minus strand of JAJOOR010013459.1, from coordinate 27,321 downwards.
GAATACTCCTCACTTTATCTTGAGCATCCTTCACTAAATCAACCCCCAAAGGTTTCACATCTCCAGCCTCAAACCATCCTATGGGTTATCTACATCCCTTACCATACAATGCCTCAAATGGTGCCATATCAATGCTGGAGTGGTTACTATTATTATAAGAGAAATCGCATAAAGGTAGGAACTTATCCCAATGTCCTCCAAAGTTAATCACGCATGCCCTCAACATGTATTCTAATACTTGAATAGTCCTTTCTGATTGTCCGTCCGTCTGCGGATGGAAGGCTGTGCTAAAAGTGAGTTGAGTACCCAATTCTTCATGCAATTTTCCCAGAACTTGGATGTGAACTGTGTACCACAGTCTGAGATGATAGAAAGGGGCACCCCGTGCAACCTTAATATGTCCTTTAGATACACCTTAGCCAATTGCTGAGCATTATAATCTGTTCTGACTGAAATAAAATGGGTTGACTTAGTCAATCTGTCAACAACTACCCAAATAGAATCATACTTTCCCAATGTCTTGGGAAGACCAACCACAAAATCCATAGCTATTCTTTCCCACTTTCATTCCGGAATTGGCATTCTTTGAAGCAAACCAGCAGGCCTTTGGTGTTCATAATTTACTTGTTGGCAATTTTGACATTTAGCCACAAACTCCGCTATATCATTCTTCATGCCAGGTCACCAATAACTTCTGAATCAAGTCGCCCACTCTAGGAACATAAATCCTTTCTTTAAAATTGAGTACATCTACTGCATCAAGAGTAGTCTCTTGTGCTTTGCCTGGCACTGTTTTATTTCTAAGCTCTTTCAAATGTTCGTCCTCAAACTGTTTGACCTTGATCTCCTCAATGAACGTGGCCCTTACTTTAATGCTAGCTAACACCCCACCTTTATCTAAGATGCCCAACTATATGAACTTAGACTCCAAATGCTGAATTTCTTTAGCCAAAGGTCACTTGGATACACTCAAGCAAGCTAAACTACCCATACTCACCGCTTTTCAACTTAGTGCATCCGCCACTACATTAGCCTTACCCAGATGGTATTGGATGGTCATATCATAATCCTTGAGTAACTCCATCCACCTTCACAGTCTCAAATTTAGATCCTTTTGAGTGAACACATGTTGTAGATTGCGATGATCAATAAACACCTCACACTTGACACCATAAGGATAATGCCGCCAGATCTTAAAAGCAAACACTACCGCTGCCAACTCTAAATCATGTGTTGGATAATTCCTCTCATGCACCTTCAACTATCGCGATGCATAAGCTATGACATTCTTATCCTGCATCAACACCGCACCCAAGCCTGAATGTGAAGCACCATAATAAACAATAAAATCCTTACCTTTTGTGCCAGAAGAGGTGCTGTGGTCAAAAGAGTCTTGAGCTTTTGAAAACTCTCCTCACAATTTTAGTCCATTCAAATGGTATCTCCTTTTTGGTCAAATTGGTCAAGTGTGTGGCAATAGAAGCAAAGTTTTTCACAAACCGACGATAGTAGCTAGCGAGCCCCACAAAACTCCTAATTTCAGTCACAAAACTTGGTCAAATCCAATTCCTAACCGCTTCAATCTTTTGGGGATCTACCATTACCCATTTTTTTGAAACATGCCCCAAAAAGGCAACCGAAGTCAACCAAAATTCACACTTAGAAAAATTCGCATACAACTTTTGTTTCCTAAGAACACCTAGAACAATACGAAGATGGTGGCATGCTCCTCCTCACTTTTCGAATAAACCAGTATGTCATCAATAAACACTATCACAAACGAATCAAGAAAGGGTTTGAACACCCCATTCATCAAACTCATGGAAGCTGTAGGCGCATTTGTCAACCCAAACGACATAACTAAAAACTAATAGTTCCCATAGCGGGTCCTAAATGTCATTTTTGGTATATCCTCAGGCCTAATCCTTAACTGATGGTAACCAAACCTTAAATCAATCTTAGAGAAGACTGATGCACCCTGTATTTGGTCAAAAAAATCATCTATCCGAGGCAATGGATACTTATTTCGAATGGTGACCCTATTCAATTGACGATAGTCTATGCATATTCTCATGTACCATCATTTTTCTTAACAAACAAAACTGGGACACCCTATGGGGAAGCACTAGGATGGATGAATCCTTTATCAAGGAGCTCTTGGATTTGTGCCTTAAGCTCTCTTAATTCTTCCGGAGCCATACGATATAGAGGGATGTAAATGGGATGGGTACCAGGCTCCAAATCAATACAGAAATCTATATCTCTATCCGGAGGCATACCAGACAAATCAGTTGGGAACACTTCTATAAATTCTGACAACACATGAATAGAATCAATAGAGGGAAACTCAACCTCAACATCCCGAATATAAGCCAAATAAGCCAAACAACCCTGCCCCACCAGTTTACTATCCCTAATGGAGGATATGATTTTAGCTGGCTCAGGCTTGTACTCCCCTTCCCACTCTAATTTTCCCTACTGGGGATCTCTAGAGTCACATATTTAGTATTAAAATTAAGCACAACACAATAGGGGGACAACCAAGTCATGCCTAAGATTATGTCAAAGTCAGTCATATCCAAAATCACCAAATCACCCCAAGTCTGAAAACCATAAACAAGATAGGACAATCACGATAGACTTGGGTGACTATGACAGATTCTCCAACGGGGGTAGAAACATAGATGGGGAATAAAGTATATCACAAATCATGTCAAATTCAGAGGCAAATCGCACGGACACATAAGAATAAGTAGAACCAGATCAAATAATACATTAGCCATCTTGTCACATACAATAATAGTACCTGTGATCACTGCGTCAGACGCCTTTGCCTCGCTCTTTCCCGTAAAGGCATAACACTGAGCCTTGTCATCTTAACGAGCAATTTCCTTACCTGGATGCACCGTACCTCTGCCTGCGCTACCATTTCCCCGACCTCCACGGCCTCGCTGATTTTCTCCTCGCCCACCTTGTGGACGCCCTTGACCATTATTACCATTTCCCGCGGGTACCACTGCTCTAGTCTACTGCTGCGCGGAATACATCATGCGCGGGTGAGGACAATCTCTTCTCATATGCCCAAGTTCTCCACAGTTATAACAAGTGCAATCAAACGATGGCCTGCTGCCCACCGAAGGTGCGACTCCCTGGCTATCCTGAATCAAATTCTGAGGTGGAGTTCCCGAGTAATTACCTGTAGAAAGGGGCATGACAAACTGAATTGGCCGGGCTGCAAGTGTTGGCCTACCTGAACCTCTGGAGTAGGAACTCTGAAAGTTACCTGCATTCTTAGCTTTCTTAGCTAATGCCTTGGCCTGACCATCTCGCCTCACCCCCTCCACTTTCTTCACAAAATCTGTTACCTCATTAAAACTTTTTCCTGCAGAAGTCATGTGTATAGACAATACCTGTAACTCAGAATTCAGCCCCTTAACGTAACATATCTAGACAAAGCATGGAACTTAGCTTCATAAGCAGGCACAAACATACCACCTTGCTCCAAAGACATGAACTCATCCTTATTACGATCCCTAAAGGTCCGGGGAACATACTTTTCCAAGAATGGAGAATGAAACTGGGTCCAAGTGAGTGGGGGTAAAGTTGAAGGTCTGCATTCCACATAAGCTCTCCATCGCTGCTTAGCCTCGCCCTGAAGTTGAAAAGTCACAAACTCTACTCCATGCTGATGGACAATTCCCAACTTATGAAGCCTCTCATAACAATCTAGGATGAACTCATAGGCGTCCTCATTCTCAGACTCATGGAACACAGGCGGTTTCAATTTCAAAAACGTAGTCAACATCTCATGCTCATTACTAGTTATAATGGGACCCAACAAAGGATGAAAGAAAGCATCAGTACCTCCAGTTCCACCCACCTTGGGTACATTGATAGCTATAGGGGGATTGGCGGGAGCTTGAGTTGTTTGAACTGTGGGAAGAACTCCAAGACCAACCAATCCTTTCAGGAATGACATAATCCGTTGAGCTAACACTGGGTCTAGGGGAGGAATACCTGTAGTCTCAGCCTGCACCTCTTCCTCTTGTCCAATATCCTTATCATTCTCAACTTCCACATTCTCCTCTATCTCTTCGTGATGCGCATGAGGATTCTCATTTGTGGGAGCATTCTCAACTGGAGCTCTACCCCTAGTGGGTGCTACCCTTCCACGACCTCTACCCCTTACTCTTCCTCTACCGCTGCCTCGACCGTGACTTTCTGATGCGGACTCCTCAACGGGCTCATTGACGGGAGCTATGGGCCTGACACCGTTGAAGCGAGTGTTAACCATCAACGGACAGAAGAGTGAAGGATATTAGATACCAATTTGGATTACCAAATACCAATTGGAACCAAGTTATAGCACAAAAGGAGACAAAAGAAATAGAGAGATTTCCTAAAGTCCTATAGCCTCTTAAAGAAAAGTATAGATGTATTCGTACAGTTCCGTAAGACTCTACTAGACTCGTTTTGGTACATCGAGTTCAACAAACCTAAGGTTTTGATACCAATTTTGTCACGTCCCAAACCATCATGATTGGCACCCATACTAAACCTCCGGTGGGAGAACCATTACTACAACCCATCTAACCATAAAACTATGCATTTAAAGATACAGAAGCAGGTTTAAATGCAGAAATAAAGTAGAGTTCCCATAAACTCTAAAAGTCTAACAAACAATTGCGGAATTAATGCCTAAAACCTGAAGGTCAATGTAACAAAACTCTAACAAGGAACCATAGTCTTAGGAAAAATGGGTCCAACCCAAACTAAACATAGGAATATCTAATGTGCTAATCTAAGTCCGAATAAGATGGACTGAGCAAAAAGAGAACTCATGGCAGCCTGGAAGAACTGGCTCACCCTTGAATTCGATTGATCACTGATCTTCTAAACGAGGTCTGTCAGTAACCACCTGAAGATGCCCTATACTCAACAAAGAAAGAGCAATTGCAATATCAGTACACAACCACATTGTACTGGTAGGATCACATAGCTATCCCACTAAGTGTAATATAAGCAACTAATTACAGCATCATAAACATGCATACACCGAACATATACAATATCAATATTATTTCAGGATCAATGTACAATTCCACCTTCTCAACAATATACATATGTATAACAAGTCATTGGTCCTCTCATGGAACCTATACCTAAACAGTTAGTGTACTGAATCGTGGCACCCATTCCAAGTTAGTGTGTCGGATCGTGACACCCATTCCAATATTTATGTCAGCACGTGACATCCGATCCCAGTTAGTATGTCGGAATGTGACACCTGCTCCATTCAACATACTAAAATCAGAATCACAATTTACATTCTCACAATCATACATTAAGAGGTAATTCATGACATATAGTTATTCGTTCATACTCATTTACGATTAGTGTGATCAATATTGAAACATTCACATACATACATACAATATAATGAAGCAAGTACAAACATATATCACACAACATGAAATCACAACCATCACCTACCTCGAACAAGGCTTGAATCCCCTAAGAAACTTGATTCTTCCCCTTCCGGATTCTTTCCGCTTGTTCTTGGTCTACAAACAATCATAATAATGCGAGGATCAATCAACAAAACCTAATTACCTGGATTATAATCAATCAAATCAACCCTAGCTCAAACCCTTGATCCCCATACCCAAATTAAGGTTTCTTCCACCATAAATCCCAGATCAAAACCCTCCCCCCATAGATAATTACCCAAGAAACTAAGTTCTACGGATCGAAAAATGGATTAGAGGAGTGAAAACCTTACCTTTAGCCTCAGGAATAGTGAAAAGTTGTTAAGAAAACACCTGGGTTCGTTCCTTAGCTCTCAAAGTCGAAACTTGCAGAATAATGACGTTTTTGGGGTTTATTTCCGACTTAAGTCGCGTCTGTCGTGCCACAGTGGTCCTCACCCCGCTATAACGGCCCCGCCCTGGCGGCACTAATCCCGATCTGGCGATATGCGCGGAGACAGAACGTCGAAATATGAGTTCCAAACCCCCATTTCACAACACACCTTTATCCCACGACACTCAGAAAATACCTGTTCATGAAATTTTGAATTTCTTCATTCTATTAGGATTTTCCTCTATATGATTGAGAGTAAGAAGAAACATAATCGTAATTTATGGGATTTAATTAATTTTCAGAGTTTATTCCCTTTTTAACGCAACAGAAAGATTTTTCTTTTATTAGAATTAATGTATCCGGATGGTGAATTAATGTATTGATACAATAGTCAGGAAAATTATTACAATTTTGAGGGATCAAAAAATTCCTTTGTCTTATTTAGACCCTTCTGAAAAATCTACATTATATACTCTTTTTCTACGAGATGCTGGGAATCCCATTGAGTTCTTAAACTTTCATGTTGACAAATTCGGATGGTGACTTATGTATCCGGAAGGTACAAATTTAAGGGATTATTTTAATTAGAAAAAAAGGTAGGGATATGATGTAATTTACTCTTTACACTATGAGATTTATGTAAGTTATACTAATTTTTATTTGTCTATTAAATGCTAATTAATGTTGGGCTATTTATTGCTAATTATAACTATCAGTTGTATATATGTGTCATTTCCTCCTAAATGATGAAATTTTTTAGCCCAAATTCACACTCAATTTCAACCCCTAAATTGATCCAATTTGTGGCCCAACAAAACAATCCAAAACCCAACCCATTAGATCCCTTTAATCTCCGCCGTTCTTTCAATCTAACCAAACGAACCACACATCTCCCCTTCACTATTTGCTTAACCCTCACAATTATTTTCTAAACCCTAAACATTTTTATTCTCTTTGGTTGCCCCCAACTCTCATCTTTCTCTCCCATTCATCCTACAAACCATTTGACAACATGCCAAAGAAATCATTTGAGTATTTAACTCGAGATCTTTAAGTGAAAAGGAAACCCATGAACGACAGATCGATCTGACAAAAAAAAAGGGTTTAGAACTTCACTTTGTTCTTGTGGGTGATGATTGTGCCTGCACTTTGCTATCGAACAAAATCTCCCTTTTCTTTGATCAGTTAAGATAATACCGAGAAGATCCTCAAATTCTTTATTTTTCTCCCAATAATTCTATCAGTTCAATTGTAATGTAATAAAACTCATCCCTTCAAATTCTTTATTTTCTTGTGTTAATTTTTAGCAATTAATTGAATTTAATGAGAATCATTGTTTCCTTTATATTAATTTGTGATGGAATTCATCAGACCATCATAGATTCTTTGTTTCTTATTCTCCAAGTTGGTTGGTTTTCAAGAGATTTGATGGGGTGTTATCAAAATGGATTTGTAATTCAAACCTATCTTTACTTCTCTCTATGCATTAAACTTTCTTTGATTCTCTACCGCTTTATTAAAAAAAATTAATTAGTTGCAATTTTTTCTATGTTTCACAAATGAACACAAAAAATATGATACTTAGCTAAAAAAAGTTTCTATTCTTGCCATATCGAAGTCTGTTTAACTACTTTAGCTTTAAGTAATTACATCATTACAAATAAGTGTGACATTGTACATTTTAATCCATTTCACAATTCTAGTTCATGAATTTCAAGTAATTATAACGTCTCGAGATACACGCAATTGTGGATGAAATAACTAGTAATTATGATCCTCCCCACATCAATACAAAACTCATAATTCTCAAACCTTTATTGCAGCATTAATTATTTTAAAAAAAAAGATTACACTATTTGGTTCATGAGCTTTATGTAGTAGTATGATAAGATAGATGTCCATATAGATTACGACAGAGTTGTTACTTGATATTTATTATTTATCAAGTTGTCTTGGTAAGACAATTTTCTTAATCTTCTTTATATTTTTCGTTCTATTTAAAAGTTTGGTATGTTATTATGGTCAATCTTATCATGTATAGTAATAGTAATTTTGCTGATTGTTTTGTTGCATGGATGGGTCGCAGCTAAGAAACTGGAACTTGACTACTCGAGTTCTACAATCTATTGATGCATAACAGACATGAAGCCAGTCCATACCTAGAATGAAATCAAAATCTACCGTATCTTACTCAACTAAGTCAGCCATGATACTCTTCTGATTGACAAAAATGGTACAATCACGATAGACTCTCTCAGCTAGAATAGATTCACTAACAGGTGTAGAAACACTGAAGGTTCAAGAAGTTGCTCAAGAAGAACATCAAAATTCATCGCAATATACAAAGTCACAAAAGATAAACTCGCTCCTGGATCTAGCAAAGCATAAACATCAAAGTTAAAGACTTGGATCATACCAGTGACAACATCTGGTGAATCCTCTTGCTCTTTGCGGCTAGTGATAGCATAAAGACGTTTTGAGCCTCCGCCTGCCCCTGAAATAGCTCCTCTAGATACCACTCTGTCTGGTGGAGCAACTGAAGAATACTGGGCTCTATTGCCCCCATTACCATTACCCTACCTATTCTTAGGACATTCTCTCATAAAATGATCGTTCTGACCACACTTGAAGCAACCAATGGAGCCATCACGACACACCCCTGAGTGGCTCCTACCACACTTAGCACATGCAGGAGTCTTAGTACCCCCTTATGCCATATTACCTTGAGACTGTGCAGGTCTAGCTCTAACATTCTGGGAATTCTGACTATTGTACTCACTTTTGTTTCTTGGTGCAGTTGCACTAGTAGATGATGGAGCATGTCCCTTTAGTTTCTATTGGAAGGAAGACCGATTCACATTATTCTTTTGCTGCTCAAACTCATTCCCTGATGTTTTAGCCCTCTTATTCTTAAACTCTTCTCTATCCCTCAACTTATCCTCCACAACTTGTTGCTCATGGATCATTAGCCTTGCTATGTCCATATCCCCTATCAGCATAGCTGCCTTGCCTTTCTTACATGACAGACGAGACAACCCAGCAACAAACAAACTCATCCTACCTCTCATGTCAGCAACCATCTCTGGAGCATAGCGGGAAAGTTGTGTGAACTTTAGACTGTACTCATGAACACTCAAAGATTCCTGCTTAAGAGTAAGGAATTCTCATACCTTGGCTTCTCTTAGTTCACGGGGAAAGAAACGCCCCAAGAGGGCCTCCTCAAACAAAGCCCAACTCATAAGTGGTGCACTTTCAGCTCTATTCTTTTTCCACTTATCAAAATAGATTCTAGCGATAACCTTCATTTGGTATGCAACTAGTTTCACCCTCACAACATCAACAACATGCATAATCTCAAAAATCATTTGATGCTTTTCAACAAAGTTTTCTGGATCCTCAGTAACACTTGAACTAATAAAGCTTGGAGGATTCATCCTTAAGAATTCACGGATCCTTGAAGTATCAGCCACTTCGTGTCGATTCTCTCTCTGTCCAACTTGATTGGTCACCTCTTGACTTAACATCCGGATAGCTTCATGGAACTCAACATTGGTGACCTCTCATTGGGGTTGCACTTCTAGTGCATTTGGTACCCCTTGATCCTGTGGTTTAACATTCCTCCTAGTGGGACGACCTCTGACAGCTCTTCGTGGATGCATGATTTGAAAGACACGCGCAAGCATGAGTTAGAAAGAGACTTTATAGAGATAAACTCTATCGCACGAAGTGAGTATGAAAGAAGTGAAGAAATTCCTAAATGTTGCAGCCTCCTAATTATAGATATGGCGCGCTATAACTAGGACTCTACCGACACTAAGATTTTACCGACACAGCTTCATAGACTACGTAGGACTCTTGAACTCCGTGCTCTTATACCAAGTTTGTCATGCCCCGAGCCTACACCCTGGGTGGGATTGGCACTCAAGAACCATTGCTGGCCCCAAGCGAACCCTTGGCCTAGCTTAACTCATAGCGGAAGACTTAAATAACAAGATAATAGTCTTAAAAGAGAAACTAATGAAATAACTTAGAGTGTCCTAAAAAAACATTCAACTAGCCAAGATGGCAACTCAAGTCTCAAAACACAAGTCAATAACAAGATAACGACAAATGAGCTACTAACTATCTATGAAGCCTCTAACAATTGAGATGGACGTCGGGACAAGACCCATGACATCCTAATGAACTAACTAATAAAGCAATAAAAAGGGATCCTCCGGAAGCAAGGAGGCTCACCAACAACTCTGGAGCTCAACTATAATAAACAATGCGCTGGATGCTGATCCTGGTTACCTATATATGCATCATAACATATGATGCAGGCCAAATGGCGTCAGTACATTGAATGTACGAGCATGCGAGGGGAATTCTAAAACAAGACATACGCTTGAAAGGAACTGAAAGAACATACCTGGGCTCAACTCAACTCAAGTTAACTCATTTCAACATAAAGCAATAATATAAATGCAATATAAAGAAAAGCTTTTAAAACATGGAGAACAAATCTGTGTATTTAGAAATACAATAGTAACTAACTCTGTATGCAAAGATATAATATAAACTCTATTTGTATGTAAAAATACAATTAACTCTGTGTATATAAGAATACAAAATACTTCTGTGGGAGTTTCTCTAATTGATAAACATCACTTAAGAGCTATGTGATGATATAGCGTTTTGCCTATGCTGCCAGGGCCATCCTATACCCTTCCAAGGGCATAGAACCTAACTCACTAAGTGGATCCACTAAGCTATGCTAACAAGCACTAAGGAATCATCTAAAAAGTATGACCCTTTTCTAAGCATGATGGCTACATGGTTTATGGGGGCTGGGAGTTGTCTAAACTCTCCCCCATATCGGTGCTCAATACTACTTCCAAAATATAATAGCTCATATGTTCAAAAACATAACTTCTTTCTGTGGTTTGAGCTAATTTCTCAAAAACTAGCCCAAAAGCTCTCTAGGAAATCAAAGTTTCCTCTCTTGCTTAATTGTGAAAGCATTTACTCTTTACTGAAAACTAGCTCAAAGGCTCTGTTGGAAATCAAAGTTTCCTTTCTTGTTTAATTGTGAAAACAATTACTCTTTGGGATTACATAGTCCCGATATACTTCTTTAGAAGAAATGAACTTCAGTCTTTACTCTTTACTCAACTCAAAACTCAAGTGTTAAAACAAGTTTAAAGCATTTGTTAAAGACTTTTGAAAAGACTCAAGGAACTCTCTAGACTTGGCTCTTAACTTTCCCTGAATTTGAATTATGAATTCAAGGTCATGATTTGTGATAGGAAAGATATCATGATGATTAGGAGTGCTTTTAGATAGTTAAACATGAGAAGCAATCAAGAAATCATTGTCTGGAAGCAAGTCCGTGACACAGAGATGCATTTAATATTTGGTCGCGAAATAAATTTTGAGGCAGAAGGGTCTGTGACCTCTCCACGATGCGGGGAGAAAAGTGCCAATCCTGAGGAACAGTACCCAGATTTTCCCAACTTTTTCTTTCTTTGTTTTCTAACCTCGATTCGCCTAAGTTCGATTCTTTTTCTCAAATTCTCTTTCAATTCAGGTACCCAGTATGTGTACACAAAATTCTAACTCAAAACAACTCTTAAAATCGATAAAACTATCTGTAGAAACTCATCATTCCCATCCAAGTTCAAGAATGAAAGCAATTCAAGAACATAACTCATGAACATAAAATCCTCAATATTTTAGGACGCAATTTACACTGAAATAAACATGTTTGAAGCATGGGTGAACTAACCCAATGTTGTGTGAACTCACATACCTCGTAGGATTGAATCCTTGGTGAAATCCGCAATCAATTCCTCAAGAAATCGATGAATCTTGACCCTTCTTCTTCTTTTCTCCTCTTAAGCTCTTTTCTCTAAAAGCCTAGCGTGTAATTTGAGTGCGTAAATTGAACCAATTCAGTTTAGACCCCTAAGTAATTACCAAAAAATAATTAAGCTAATTGGGTAGTGAAAAGACCATAATACCCTTCTAAAATCCGGTTTTGACTTTCTTTATCTAGACAGCCCAACTTCAAATAGGCATATCTCTTTTATACGAACTCGAAATTGAGAAACTTGATGGCATTGGAAAGATAATTCAAATACCTTTCCTACGGTATCTTGTAGCATACCTAACTCATCCTGAGCTAGGAGTTATGGTCGTTTGAAGTGTACCCAAAACTCATACTTAGCTTAACTTTGTCAAACTTTCCAAATTTGATTATTTTCAAAAATGGTTTCTTTCTAATTCTAAGTCTTTCTAGTAGCAGGGTGTTACAATAAAATTATATGAATGAAAAACTTTACATAAATAAGAACTGTGTTAACATAAAAATGGATATATAAAAATATTAAGAAAAGATTGAAATGAATTAATATTTTTATTCCAACGTTGAGGGGAGATAAAGTTGCATTCACCTTTTTAACTCTAAATATCTTAATAATTGAATTCTGAAAAATGACACTACTTATAAAGTCATATTTATGATTTTATAAAGGGTAATAGTGGAAATTATGATTTAAATTATTTCTTAATATACATGCACTAGGTAAATTACCCGTGCTTCGTACGGGATTGAACTATTTTATTAAACTTCCATGTGATTATTAGGTAATATCCGTATTTTCGATACATACACTACATTGTCAAGAACATTTATCTTAAGACAAATTGTTCCTCAAAATTCTTAAAGTGATATATTTTTATTAATCTTAAGTTTTGTTGTACAAAAATTATGAGTCATAGAGAGATTTTAAGTATAAGAAAGAAGTCTAAGAAAATCTCCATGGAAATAGTTGGTCCGAAGTAACAAAATTTTCTAAATTCTAGAAAGTCATAAAGAACAACACCAGTCGTTAAAGAAGAGACCAGAAAGTCTCGAACATCAACACTCTTAAGTAAAGTGGAACATCACATCCATACAAGAACATAATTAACTAAATTCAAATGGATGACCTTCGGCTCTTCTCTTATGAACCTCCATCAATCTCTTTTTATTATAGTATGTCGTGTCATGTATATGTCAAAAATGATCCTAAAATTGTTAATATCAATAAGGTTTTTCCTCATTGTCTCAGAATAGTCATTACTATTGCTTACGTTTCATATCACCGACCCCATATTATTTGGAATTGAGCCATAGTCATTGTTATAGTTATAGTATGCAGTTACAAAAAACTAATGTAATGATCAACCAAGCACTAGGTGGCCTCTGAAAGGAACTATTCACAATTGGATATTCTAAACCAAAATTTTGATACACAACATATTCAAATCTCACAGCATAATTTTGTGAGCACTTGAACTAAAAAATATCCACAAATAATAATAAAGACGACCTTACTTTCCTAACAATCAAGAGTAAAAAAGGATGTTGCTAAACATATTTTTTCAAAAAGATAGTCTGTCGGGATGTATCCATGTTTATAGTTCATACAAGTTTAATTGGAAGAAGCCAAAAGAAAGAGTTATCACTATAATAAAAATGATCTTTAACGACAATTAATATCTTAATTGCTGCTAAATTTGTATTTTTAGAGGCAATTAGTACTCTCTATAAATAACCCTTAAGTCTATAGAGACATTGAATCTAATTAAAATAGATTGATATCGGTAAAAGGTCTAGCACTCTTCATTAATGTTCATATTTATTACCGATAAAAGTTGTTTTATTATAGTGTATTTTGGGCATATGTTAGTTTCAAGAAAACTTGATATCTTATTATGCTAAAAAAGAAGAGAGGAAGAAATATGACAAATTAGTCAACTTGCAATAAAAGAAGTGGACTAATTGTTTCTATACTAATATTCTAGGAAGAGTGCAATGGCATACAAAATATTTGTACCTAAGATAAAACAATCAAAATTATATACTAAATGTGGCAAGCAAGAGAGAAATATGTTTGGTTCTTTTAACAAACTTCACCATTGAATCCATATTAGTTATCACATATATAATGTTGTGTGTTGTCAAATACAGCACACCCCACAAGAAAATTTCCCAAAAAGTATATGAAAAAGCCTCTATAAAGGGACAAAAAAGAAGATCAATTTTCAATCAACCTTGCTGGAATATTTAGTAGAGTTAAAAAAAACCACCAAAATAGCAAAAAGAAATTGCAATATTTCGATAAATCACTGTGAATTACAGTAAAAGATTATGCTTCATGAAATAGGAGGAAAACTTTGAAGAAAGAAACACACTTCATAAGAAGCTTAATTAATGTAGTTGCATTCGACTTTCCTATAGCGAAAAAAAAACATTCAAATAATAGTGGGAGAAATAGAATTTTTGTTTACTAAAGAACTAGAATGTTATGAATTCAACCATTCCAGCAACGTTATAAGTTGTGAACTGAGAGGCGCTGTAACACCCTAGAAATTTTTTGAGCTTAGATTTGAACCATCTTTCGTTGCAAGTAGGATTTTATCGAGGAATTTAAAATTTCCTAAGTGTTAAGGTAACTAGAAGTAGCACCTTGAGTTCCAAGAAGAACTAAAGAGAGTTCATTCAAGTCATTCCTAAATTCTTGTAAGATTTGGGTCAACTTCAAACGACGATAACTCTCAGTACATGATGAGTTAGGTGTTCCATGAGATGGAAAATGAAAGGTTTTTGAATTATCTTTCCAACTCCACCGAGTTTGCTACATTTTGAGCTCTTATGAGGGAGATATGCCTGTTTGAAGTTGGGCTGTCCAAATAACAAAAGTTACCCGAAAATAGTGAGAGGAATTTTGGTCTTTTCCTTACCAAATCAGATTTAATACATTTTTCGTAAGGTTTTAAGGGTTTAATCCTATTAGGTTCAGTTTTATAATCCTAATATATTCCTAGGGTTTTAGTTGAGAGTTCAAGAAGAGAAAAGAAGAGAAAAGAGGAAAGGATCAAGGCGTTAGTCGAGGTTCTTGAGTTTTGTTGCAGATATTCGCCATGGGTTTGATCACTAAGAGGTATGTAAGCTTCCATAGTGTTGGCTTTGTTCACCCACACGCCAATCTTGTTAATTCCAACGTTAAATTCATTGTAGAAAGATGAAGGATTGATGTTCTTGAATTGTGTTCTTGAAATTCGCTTTCATTCTTGAGTTAAGATGAGATTGATGACTTCTTGAGGAAATCTTGTCGATTTTAGAGTTGTGTTTGATTAGATTCTTGTGTACATGTATTGGGTATCTGAATCTAAAGAGAAATTGAGAAAAAAGAATCGAATTTAGGTGAATTGGGGGTTAGAAAACGAGGAAAAAAAAGTCGGGTAGAAAACCTGTACCAGGTCCGCGACGCGGACCTGTTCCTTAAAAGTGAACTTTCTCTCTCCGCATCACGGGGAGATCGCGGACCCCACTGTTTCAAAATTATGTCGCGACCAAATATTAAAATGCATCTTCACATCGCGGACTTGCTTCTAGACAGTGATTTCTAGATTTTTTCTCATGGTTAACTATCTAAAAGCACTCCTAATCATCATGATAGCTTTCCTACTGCAAATCATAACCTTGAATTCATAATTCACATTCAAGAGAGAGTTCAAGAGAGCATTGAAGTTCAATTGTGAATCCTTTGAGATCAACTATCGATTTTGAGGAGGTAAGTATGAGAATGAGAAGAGTCATATACATGAGTTCCGTATGATTATTCATACTCTTGAGTCGAGTCGTTCATGCCCATAATTCCACATGAACTCCATAAATTAAGTATCTTTGAGAGGAGTAGTATCTTCAAGTTCTAAGGCTTGAGTTCCTAATCCTTTTTGAGATTATATTCCTAATCATGGGACTATTGCACGTTACCCATGAAGTCTTTAGGTTGAGTAGTTCATGCCCATAATTCCACATGAACCCTATAAGTCGAGCAGTCTTGATATGAGAAGTATCTTCGAGTCCTTGAGTTGAGTAGTTCATTCCCATAATTCCGCATGAACCCTATAAGTCGAGCAGTCATTAGATGAGAAGTATCTTTGAGTCCTTGAATTGAGTAGTTCATGCCCATAATTCCGCATGAACCCTCTGAGTCCATCATTGTTGAAACAAGTATTACCATTGAAGTTCTTCAGTTCTGAGTTGTTGAGTCTCGAGTATTGAATTTTAGTTATGGTTATTGAAAACCTTGAATTGAGTCGTTCACGTCCATAATTCGGCATGAACCTTATTTTTAGAAATCTTTTACAATTTTTTCTAAACTTGTTTTAAAGACTTGAGCATTGAGTTGAGTAAGAGTAAGGGTGAAGATCATTTCTTCAAAAGATTATATGAGAACTAAGTATTCCCAAGAGTTAAAATGTTTTCACATTTAAACAAGAGAGGAAACACCGATTTCAAAGAGAGGAAACAACGATTTCCAACAGAGCTTTTAAGCTAGTTTTTGAGTAATAATCTCAAACCACAGAAAGAATTATGTTTTTAAACATATGAGCTAGTATATTTTGGGAGTAGTATGGAGCACCGATATGGAGGAGAGTTCAGACAACTCATAGCCCCCATAAATCATGTAGCCAGCATGGGTAGAAAAGGGTCATACTCTTTAGATGATTCCTTAGTGCTTTTTAGCATAGACTAGTGGATCCACTTAGTGAGTTAGGTTCTATACCCTCGGCAAGGTATAGGACGGCCCTTGCAGCGTGAGGAAAAATGTTGTACCATCACTTAAGCTCATAGAGATGGTTGTCGGTTAGAGAAACCCCCATAGAGATATTTTGTATTTTTATATACTCAGAGTTTATTTTGTAATTTCATATACAGAAAAAGTTTATATTGTATCGTTGCGTACAAACTGAGTTACTATTGAATTTTTCAATACATTGAGTTGCTTTCTATTCTTTAAAAAGCTTTCCATATATTTCATCTGTATTGTTGCTTATATTGAGTTTAGTATCCAGAGTTGAGTATCCAGAGTTGAGTACCCAGAGTCGAGTATCTTATAATTGAGTTGAGCCTTATTTCACTGAGTTGAATATCCTATTCTTGAGTTGAGCCTTATTTCACTGAGTTGAATATCTTATTGTTGAGTTGAGGGTTATTCCACTGAGTTGAATATCTTATCATTGAGTTGAGCCCTATTTTCTCTGAGTTGAGTTGAACTATGTTCCTTTGAGTTGAGAGAGTTGAGAAGAGGTAAGTGTGTTTCTATCCCACTGGTTCAAGCTTATGTTATGCTTTAGAATTCCCCTTACATGCTCGTACGTTCCATGTATTGAGCCATTTGGCCTGCATCATTTCATGATGTAAATTCAGGTACTTAGGATCATCAACAGATGCTTTGTTGATATTGCATGCAGTTTGAGTTAGCTATGGTGAGCCTCCTTTTTTCCGGAGGGTTCCACTTGTACTTTCAGTTATATCAGTTGTCAGGATGTTGTGGGTCTTGTCCCGACTTCCATCTTTGTCTGTTAGAGGCTTCATAGATAAACAATAGAATTTCAGAAGTCTGTTCATTTATTTTGTTAAACGTTTTATAGACTTAAGTTGCTTTTTTTTATGGTGAGTTGAATATATTATTTTTATTCAGAGTTATTCATTTGAGTTAAAGATTTGTAATTGAGTTCAATAAATTTTATTCAGTTTTAATGCTTTGTACGCTTGAGTTAGTCTTCCGCTTGTAGTTAGCCTGGATGAGGATTCGCTTGAGGACCAACAATGGTCTCGAGTGCCGGCCACGTCCAGGGTGTAGGCTCGGGTCGTGACAAACTTGGTATCAGAGCACAGAGTTCAAGTTTCCTAGGGTGTCTATGAAGCCGTGTCAAGTAGGATCTTATTTGTGGTTGTGAGGTCCCCACTTCTATAAATAAGTGACTAAAATCATTTAGGAGAAGTTTCCTTTCTTTCATACTCTTAATCGTGCAATAGAGCTAAGTCATAGAGATTTATTCTTACTCGTGTGTTTCTCAGATTCATTCGACTACCCCTTATACTAGAGGTGGTTGAATAGAAAAGTCAGTTCTTTATCGATGAGTTGTTCTTAGCAAAAATCATGAGGAAGTCATGTGACTCCAGAGGGGCTCGAGAGAAACCCATGAGTGAGTAAGTGTTCAGTTTAAGAGGAATGCACCCATATTCATATGAATCGTGCATTTGAGCTAAAAATGAGTTGTACTCTCTTCTCTAAGCCTTGTTTCAGCTGAGATCCTTATGAGAAAGTATGTTTAGAGCTTATGTAGTATTTTCACCCAAAAAGGTAGCATGAGTTACGAAATCACGAGCAGTAGTAGTGAAAGAGCCCAGAGTTAGAGGATAGTATGTAGAGGTTTAGTAATCTAAGTAAGGGAGATGGTGTTTCCACAAGCTATGTTACTATAGTGATGCACCTAGTAAGTTATTAATGAGGAGTTTTCCCTTATGGGTAGACTAAGAAGTGATGAGTTGTGAAGAATTCCATCATAGAAGGTACAGTGTGTTGTAGCTAGAAAGTAGTTTGTGATGAAGTGTCATTGTGTAGGTAATGACCAAGTGTTAGTGTCGAACAGAAGAGAAAAAGTATTCATAAAGTGATAGATCTAAGATAGGCTTATGATTTTTTTGAGAGGGTTATGAAGTTCAGAAGGTTATAGAACTGATCAAGTAATGAGGTATAGCATAGTAGGCGAGCAATCATATTGATATTCAGGTTTAGTAATGAACATTAAGCTTGAATTTGAGATGAGTATCATGATCCAAAGAATGGAAACATGAGGGTGATGATGTAAGTCCTGAGATTTGATCTAGAAGATTTGACATAGAGTAGGTGAGGAATTGAGGTGATAAGCTGCAATAAATATGAGTGGTACAAGTTAGAGACCCTAACGTTTAGATAAGGGCAGTGAAGTGTGGCTAAGTCACAAGAGTAACAAGAGCATTAAGAGGTGTACCAAAATGGTATGTTACCAGATGAGGTTCCAATTAAGTTATAATTTTCCATATGTGCCTAGATAGCATAATTGAGTTGTCAATGTGTAATAGGGCCATAGCTGTTAAGTGTTAGCTTTAGACCTAAGGGGGAGATGAAAAGATGAGGAATCAAGTCAAGTGTTGAGAATTTCTTAAGGAGCTGGTTAGTAGGAATCCATGAATTTGTTAGAGTACTAAGCTTGAATGCGGTGTTGTTAAACGTTAGGTGGTTCTTGATATGAGCCCAATGTTGATTAAATGTGGTAGTAAAGAGTAATGTTCTTGGGATGAGATTCCCTACAGAGAGGTATAGAATTCGAACCTTAGGATTTGAGTTAAGCTTCAATATAGTAAGAGCATACCATTAGACTCAGACCTTAGTAAGAGTAACCTCATTCAATATCCAGTCCAGTCGTTATTCGAGGACGAATGATCCCAAGGGGGAGATATTCTAACACCCCATAAAAATTTTGAGCTTAGATTTGAACCATCCTTCGTTGCGAGTAGGATTTTACCGAGGAATTTAAAATTTCTTAAATGTTAAGGTCACTAGAAGTAGCACCTTGAGTTCCAAGAAGAACTAAAGAGAGTTCATTCAAGTCATTCCTAAGTTCTTGTAAGATTTAGGTCAACTTCAAACAACCATAACTCTCACTACAGGATGATTTAGGTGTTCCATGAGATAGAAAATGAAAGGTCTTTGAATTATCTTTCCAACGCCACCAAGTTTGCTAAATTTCGAGCTCGTATGAGGGAGATATGTTTGTTTGAAGTCGGGCTGTCCAAATAACGAAAGTTACCCGAAAATAGTGAGGGGTATTTTGGTCCTTTCCTTACCAAATCAGATTTAATGCGTTTTTAGTATGGTTTTAAGGGTATAATCCTATTATTTTCATTTTTATAATCCTAATATACGCCTAGGGTTTTAGTTGAGAGTTCAAGAAGAGAAAAGAAGAGAAAAGAGGAAAGGATCAAGGCATTTGTCGAGGTTCTTGAGTTTTGTTGCGGATTTTCGCCATGGGTTTGATCCCTAAGAGGTCTGTAAGCTTCCATAGTGTTGGGTTTGTTCACCCACACTCCAATCATGCTAATTTCAGCATTAAGTTCATTCTAGAAAGATGAAGGATTGATGTTCTTGAACTGTGTTCTTGAAATTGGCTTTCGTTCTTGAGTTAAGATGAGATTGATGAGTTCTTGAGGAAATCGTGTCGATTTTATAGTTGTGTTTGATTAGATTCTTGTGTACATGTATTGGGTATCTGAATATAAAGAGAAATTGAGAAAAAAAAATCAAATTTAGGCGACTTGGGGTTAGAAAACTCGGAAGAAAATTGATTTTATAGTTGTGTTTGATTAGATTCTTGCGTCCATAATTCGGCATGAACCTTATATTGAGAATTCTTTTACAATTTTTTCTAAACTTGTTTTAAAGAATTGAGTATTGAGTTGAGTAAGAGTAAGAATGAAGATCATTTCTTCAAAAGATTATATGAGAACTAAGTATTAACAAGAGTTAAAGTGTTTTCACATTTAAACAAGAGAGGAAACACCAATTTCCAAGAGAGGACACACCGATTTCCAAGGGAGCTTTTAAGCTAGTTTTTGAGTAATATTCGCAAACCACATAAATAGTTATTTTTTTAAACATATGATCTAGTATATTTTGGGAGTAGTATTGAACATCGATATGGGGGAGAGTTCAAACAACTCACAGCCCCCATAAACCATGTAGCCAACATAGATAGAAAAATGTCATACTTTTTAGATGATTCGTTAGTTCTGTTTAGCATAGACTAGTGGATCCACTTAGTGAGTTAGGTTCTATACCCCCGATAAGGTATAGGACGGCCCTGGCAGCGTGAGGCAAACCATTGTACCATCACTTAAGCTCATAGAGATGGTTGTCAGTTAGAGAAACTCCCGTAGAGATATTTTGTATTTTTATATACACAGAGTTTATATTGTATTTTGATATAAAAATAGAGTTTATATTGTATCCTTGCATACAAACTGAGTTACTATTGAATTTTTCAATATATTGAGTTGCTTTCTGTTCTTTAAAAAGCTTTCTATATATTGCATCTGTATTGTTGCTTTAATATGAGTTGAGTATCTAGAGTTAAGTATCGAGAGTTGAGTACCCAGAGTCGAGTATCTTGAGTTGAGCCTTATTTCAGTGAGTTGAATATCCTATTCTTGAGTTGAGCCTTATTTCACTGAGTTGAATATCCTATTATTGAGTTGAGCCTTATTCCACTGAGTTGAATATCTTATCATTAAGTTGAGCCCTTATTTTTCTGAGTTGAGTTGAACTTTGTTCCTTTGAGTTGAGTTGAGTTGAGAGAGTTGAGAAGAGGTAAGTGTGTTTCTATCCCACCAGTTCAAGCTTATGTAATGCTTTAGAAGTCCTCTTACATGCTCGTACATTCCATGTACTGAGCCATTTGGCCTACATCGTCTCATGATGCAGATACAGGTACTCATGATCATCAACAGGTGTTTCGTTGATACTGCATGCAGTTCGAGTTAGCTATCGTGAGCCTCCTTGCTTCCGGAGGGTTCCACCTGTACTTTCAGTTATATCAGTTGTTAGGATGTCGTGGGTCTTGTCCTGACTTCCATCTTTGTTAGTTAGAGGATTCATAGATAGACAATAGAGTTTGAGAAGTCTGTTAATTTATTTTGTTAAATATTTTAAAGACTTAATTTGCCTATTTTATGGCGAGTTGAATATATTATTTTTATTCAGAGTTATTCATTTGAGTTAAAAATTAGTAGTTGAGTTCAATGAATTTTATTCAGTTTTTATGTTTTGTACACTTGAGTTAGTCTTTCGCTTGTAGTCAGCCAGGATGAGGGTTCGCTTGGGGATCAACAATGGTTCTCGAGTGCCGACCACGTCTAGGGTGTAGGCTTGGGTCGTGACAGGCGCAAGAGTAGTAATGTCTCATTGCAATTGAAATCAATTTTCTTTATTTATTCTTTCTTCTTTTGATGCCTTGAATTAAGTGTTGTATTTTAAAGGGTGTGAATGAAAAATTAAGAGTTGTGAATTTTGTGAAAAGTTGTGACTTTTGTGAAAAAATGTGACTTTTTTGAAAAGTTGTGACTTTTACGAAGAGTTCTAACTTTTTTAAAGAGTTGTGGCTCCTATGAAAAGTTGTGACTTTTGTGTAAGGTTGTGACTTTTAATAATGTATAAATAAGAATTATGATTTGTGAGGTGCCACATAGGCGGGTCTAAGATTCCCTTTTATATATATGCTAGCAAATGTGCCCGCGGTTAGAACATTCTTTTTTAAAATTTATTAGAATTGAACTTTTCTTGTATTTTGATGTTATAGTATCTTTATATAAATCTATTTTTAAGAGTATAGAGGTTATTTAATTGTATTTTATCATTTGTTTAATTAAAAGAAAAGGCAAATTACAAATCATATCACTATTTTCTCCTAGGTTACATAATTTCATTTTACAGATTCATTAATTTTCTTTTGAAATTTTATAACAGTTAGTTTATTTTTATCATCTATATGAATGGTTACATAGTATCCTTAATTAGAAAGTCAAATAAGTGTTTTTCTCAATTTTCTTCTTTTTTTCCTTGTTCCCCTCTCCTAGGATTCTTCTTTCCCATTGTTCCTCTTCCTCCTTTATTATTTATTTGATTTAACTTTTTGCACGGTCACAATATGAATAATTTTATCTTAAAAAGTCATTTAATTTTGTATTTTATTTTATAACACAAAATTTATTAAAGTAATGGTAACTATCTTAATAAGTCGTTCAACTTAATGTTGTAATAAAACAGTTGATCAACTAATGGTAACTCAATAATGGTAATTCTCTTAGAAAGTATTTAGCTTTATTTTGTAACAAAAAACGTGCTCTACAATTGTCACGCCTCGAGCCTACACCCTGGGAGGAACTGGTACTCGAGAACTATTGTTGGCCCCAAGCGAACCCTTCACCTGGCTTAACTTATTGCGGAAGACTTAACTTAACAGAGATAAACCCATATAACTCAAGAATGTTAATAAGAAAACATTCAACTAGCCAATAAGGCAAACTCAAGTCTTTAAACAACATATGAAATGAATAAGACTAAAGAACTATGACTACTTGTTTATGAAGCCTCTAAAACAAAGAGGGATGTCAGGACAAGACACTAGATCATCCTAACAACTGAAATACTAGAAACAAAGCAAAAGGAGTCCTCCGGAAAGCAAGGAGGCTCACCAATTGACTCTGAGTGCTCAACTGGATCAACGAGGCACTGGATGCTGATCCTGGTTACCTGTGTCTGCATCATAAAATGATGCAGGCCAAATGACATCAGTACACTGAATGTACGAGTATGCAAGGGGAAAACTAAACAAGACATAAGCTTGAAAGGAATCTGAAAAGAACACTTACATTGGCTTTACTCAACTCATGAATAACTCAACTAAAATGCAACGTAAACAACAATAATAGTGCAGTTGTACAAAGCATTCAAAACAGGAGGTAGCAACTCAGTTTGTTAAAGAAATGCAATAACAACTCAGTTTACATGTAAAGTAATATAATACTGTGGGAGTTTCTCGAACTGACAACCACCACTATGAACCTAAGTGATTATACAACGTCTTGCCCACGTTGCCAGAACTGTCCTATACTTTTCCCTCATATAGAATGCCTTAACTAAGTGGATCCACTAGTCTATGCTGAAAAGCACTAAGGAATCATCTAAAAAGTATGATACTTTCTACCCATGATGGCTACATGGTGTATGTAGACTTGAGTTATTATGAACTCGCGTCCCCATATCGGTGCTCAATACTACTCCAAAAATATACTCATCTCATATGTTTTAAGACAAAACTCTTTCATTGGTTTGAGATAATTACTCAAACCTTAGCTTAAAAGCTCTCTTAGCAATCAATGTTTCCTTTCTTGCTCAAATGTGTAAAACATTTGAACTCTTAGGAATACTTAGTTCCCGTATAATATTTGAAGAAATGAACTTTACTCTTACTCTTTACTCAACTCAAAGTTTAAGTCTTAAAACAAAGTTAAAACGTTTGTAAAAGACTTTTGGAAAACTCTATGAACTTGTCTTGACTTAACTCTTAACCTCTTGACTTGACTCTTAGCTTTCCTTGAATTGAAGTATGGATTCAAAGCTCATGATCTCATGTTAATGATGATTTTATGATGTTTAGGCGTACCTTAGAGTATTGAAATCGACTAGAAAATATAGGTACGTTGCTAAGGAACTAGTACGGAAAGAAGAGGAAAAAATGGGAAGAACTGGCGTCCCTGGCGCTCTGAGAGGCGCGGGGAGCCAAGGCCCAACTTCAGAACTGAAATTGTGGTGCTCTGGCTGGCGCATCTCCCTAGAGCCCAAACTTTAGACACTGAAGTGGGGCACTCTGGCTGGCGCGGCGCCCCAGACCCCTGCCCAGAAAACTCTGATTTTCTCCTTCGTTTTTCAACTCTAAACCCTCTAATTTCACTTGGTTCTTTCCCCAAACACTTAGAATAAACTAAATCATCAATATACGTAAGATTCTACTCAAAATCACACCTAAAATCATGAATCAAACTCAAGAAACTTCGACAACAAGAATCCACAAGATTTCAAACGAATTATCATCAAGAACTCATAGGATTTGCTTTCAAAACAATACAACTTCGCTGAATTGAATCATGATCGGTGCGTGGGTGAACTAACCAAACGCTATGTGATCTCACATACCTCGTAGGATTGAATCCTTGGCTAAATCCACAACCAAAAGTGTACGATCTTGACGAATCTTGACTTTTTTTTCTCCCTTCTCCTCTTTTCTCTTTTCTCCAAGCCCTAGAGTGAACTTCCAATTTTCTAAACTGATATATTTCTGATTAGACCCTAATTTAATTACCAAAAACGAAATAAAATAATTGGTTAAGGAAAAGACCAAACTACCCTTCCAAAATCCGGATTGGACTTTCCTTACCCAAACTGCCCAACTTCCAATGGGCATATCTCACTCATACGAACACGGAATCGCGCAAACTTGGCGGTGTTGGAAAGATAATTCCATGATCGTTCCTACGGTATTTGGAAGAACACCTAACCCATCATTAGCTAGGATTTATGGTCGTTTGAATTTGACCCAAAACTAATTCTTAACTTAACTTAACCAATTTTCCAGATTTTTCATTCTTTCCAAAGATCACTCTTTCTAATTCTAGCTCTTTCTAGTTCTTTCAAATAGCGAGGTGTTACAATATATCCCCCTTGGGAAAATTCATCCTCGAATGAGATTACTCTTAGTAAGCTATATGTGTAACGTCTAACATTCAGCTCAAACACCCAACAAGCAAATCTAACACATCAAGTATATAAATTAAAGAGTACTAAGAAGAGAATTAGTACCTTGGTCTGGAATTTCTCCAGGTTCAAAGAGATGTGAATATCTCTTTTTCATATCCTCCTTAGCTTCCCAAGTAACTTCCCCAACAAACTGGTTCCTCCAAAGGACTTTGACTGATGGTACTTCCTTGGTTCTCAACTTGCGAACCTGGCGGTCTAGAATCTGAACTGGAATCTCCTCATAGGACAAGCTAACCTTGATACCAATATATTAAATTGGTATGACAAGCGAATGATCTCCCATGCACTTTTTCAACATGGAGACGTGAAATACCGTATGAACCGCTGCTAACTCTTGTGGTAGCTCTAACTCATAAGCTACATTGCCAATCCTCTTGGATATTCTGTTAGGACCAATATATCGGGGACTAAGTCTCCCCTTCTTACCGAATCTCATAACACCCTTCATGGGTGAAACTTTCAAGTATATCCAATCATTTATTTCAAACTCTAACTCCCTTCTCCTAACATCAATGTAGGATTTCTGTCGACTCTGCGCTGTTTTCAACCTCTGTTGAATGACTTTTACTTTCTCCATAGCTTGATGAACTAAGTCTGGTCCTATCAACCCAGCTTCACCAACTTCAAACCATCCAATAGGAGATCTGCATCTTCTCCCATAAAGAGCTTCATAAGGAGCCATTTGGATGCTAGAGTGGTAACTATTGTTGTAAGCAAATTCAAAAAGAGGTAGGTCATCATCCCAATTACCTTTGAAATCAATCACAGAAGCCCTCAACATATCCTCTAAGGTCTGAATAGTGCATTCTCCTTGACCATCTGTCTGAGGATGAAAAGCGGTACTCAAGTTCACGTTTGAACCTAAGCCTTTCTGGAATGACTTCCAAAACTGTGTAGTAAATTGCGCACCTCTATATGAAAAAATCGAAACTGGCACCCCATGAAGTCTAACTACCTTTTGAATATACAACTTAGGATAATCCTCTGCTGAATGGGTAGTCTTTACCGGTAAAAAGTGGGCTGATTTTGTCATTCTATCAACAATCACCCAAATAGAATCATGATGGCTTCGAGACCTTAGTAAACCTGTGATGAAGTCCATATTGATCATCTCCCACTTCCACTCTGGAAGTTCTATATTCTGAGCCATACCACCGGGCTTTTAATGCTCTAATTTAACTTGTTGGCAATTCGGACACTTAGCAACAAACTCTGGAATGCCCTTCTTTATACTACTCCACTAATAAACTTCTCTCAAGTCTCGATACATTTTTGTGGAACCCAGATGGATAGAAAATCTGAAGCTATGAGCTTCCTCCACGATCCTCTCTTGGAGTTCATCCACCCTTGGTACACACAACTTACCTTGATACCTCAATATACCATCTCCCCCTTGTTCAAAAGCCAATACTGTTTGCTTATGAACATTTGCCTTCAATTCAAGAAAAAGGGTCTTAGTCTTGCTTCTCTTTTACTTCTGACATTAATGATGATTCAGCCACATTCCTCACCACTACTCCTCCTTCTGTGGAATCCATCAGTCGAACTCCCAATCGGGCTAGTCTTTGCACATCTCTTACTAGCTCTTTCTTATCTTCCTCAAAATGTGTGGTACTACCCATAGACAACCTGCTCAAGGCATCAACAATAACATTAGCCTTACCTAGGTGATAAAGAATACTCATGTCAGAATCCTTGAGTAATTCTAACCACCTCCTTTGTCTGAGATTAAGCTCTTTCTGAGTAAAAACATACTGAAGACTTTTGTGATCGGTGAACACATCCACATGAACACCATAAAGATAATGGCGCCATATTTTTATAGAAAATACTACGACAACCAATTCTATATCATGGGTTGGGTAATTATTCTCATGAACTTTCAACTATCTGGAGGTGTAAGCTATAACCTTGCCATTCTGCATTAGCACACAACCCAAACCAACTCTAGACACATCACAATAAACAACAAAGCCTTGCGTGCTTTCTGGTAAGGTCAATATTGGGGCAATAGTCAATCTCTTTTTCAATTCTTGAAAGCTTTTCTCACAAGCTTCAAACCATTGAAATTTCACTATTTTCTGAGTTAACTTGGTCAAAGGGGATGAAATAGATGAGAACCTCTCTACGAACCTTCTATAATAGCCATCCAAACCTAAGAAACTCCTAATATCAGTTGGAGATGTGGGTTTGGGCCGATTCTGCACTGCCTCTATTTTCTGGG
>JAJOOR010013458.1:0-32560 GCA_036250505.1 Solanum acaule | reverse complement strand
TATATATATATATATATATATATATATATACTTTATTATTACTTTATTATATTCTCAAAATTAGTTCAAATTATTATCCCTCTCCCTCTCCCCTTCTTTATACTTTTCTTCTCTGCTGTATTTACTTTGCTATAGTTTTGACTTTGAATGATTTTCGTTTGATGTTACCCGTTATAGTGTTCATTTAATTCGTTACTTAGTGAGATTCACTTTATTTCATTGTTTAAATTTTTCTACTATATTTTATTTTAAGTTATAAATTTTTATTACTACAAAATATGATTAGAGATATTAATTGAGTGTTTATTTTAAATTACAATTTAGTATTACTATAAAATATAAATAGAGATATTTATTGACGGTTAATTATCTACTTTAATTTATAATACATAATTTTATATATCGTGAAATTAAAACTGATAAGTTTTCTTATGCATAAGAGAGATGATAAAATGATATATATATATTAGAAGAAGATTCTAATATACTTTAATCGGTTAGAAGTAGTTTAGGGTTTAAAATTTAAATTTAAAACTTTCACCTCTATTAAATGTAATTTTATCTAATATTCAGTGTTGAAATTTTATTTTTTATTCAAGTTCAAGAAATTTATTAACTGTATCCTAAGAATTGAAAAAAATTCATCAATAACAATTGTTTTTTTGAATATGAATTAATTTTAAAGAAAGAAGTAAAATCATAAATTTGTTCAATGAACGTTTTTTTTGTGTGTAACTTGTGTACATCATGTCTAACTATACTCTAAGTTATATTATTAAAAATTTACGTTTTTAGGTTATGTTTCAACATTCACCATTGTGGCTTGCTCGCATATATACTCTAAAAACTATCTTTTTTTTAGTATTTTAAACTCTTTCTTTTCTCTCTCTTTATAAAAAAGAACTACTCAAATTTTAAAATTTGACTATAGATTTCAAAAAAGCTATATGATTCATACGTATATACAGATAATTATCACATTATTAAGAAAGAAAATTATTTTCCTCATTTTATGTTAAAAGTCTGATAGAATAGGGAGTCTGATATGATAGGTTAGACAATAATAATAGATCAGTTAGAACTCTTTTACTATTGTAATTATTATCTCTTATATGTAAAATATAGTTAATTAATATTTTTAAATTCAATTTTTTTATATAGTTATTAACTTTGTTTTAAAGTTGCCAAGTGGCTTTTCATTAGCTTGCCACTTGGCTTAACCACAATGCAAACTACTCACCTTTATTTTATATATATATATATTTCGTATGTTTACTTCTTCATATTTTGAAACTATTTAGAGAAAATCTTAGCTCCGTCATTGCAGATAATAATAATTAATGACTCATATCACGTATAGTTTCTAAGGCATCTATCAATAGAGTCGAATCTATTTTCAGAAGACCCCATAAATATATGGTCACATTAATATTATAAATTAATAATTCTTTAAAAGTACAAACATGTACAAGTTACTGAAATGAGATTTTATTGATGTACCACATATTTACGGTACTGGTAGTGCTTTAAAATTTAGGTTTTGCATGTCTTTTAAGCCTTTTTAGTAAATTTTATGGTATTTTATATATGTTTTGCAGGAAAATAGGTGTTAGTAACATGGATTGAAGAATTGAGTGTTAGTAGCTGATTTAGTTACTCTACAAGCCAACGTACGAGCCGTAGAAACTTCTACAAGCCATAGAAACTTCTACAAGCCGTAGAAACTTCTACGAGCCATAGAAACTTATATGAGTCGTAGGTGGCATGTGTAGATAGGATCTGAAGTTTTAAAGTTAAGTGTAGAGCCATAAGAGAGGACTATGAGCCGTAGAAACTTCTACGGGTCGTAGGCCCATATTTGTAAAAGAGATTAGAGTTATGGGCTCCAGAAATAGGTTTACGAGGCGATAGGACATACCATGCAAATTTCTACAGACGGTAGGTCCTGTTTGTAGAAAGATCCTAAGACATGTTTGAAGACTAGTTTCATTAGAGAAACTCTACGACCCGTAAGAAGTCCTACGGCCCGTAGGTCGTAGAAACTGTTGCTAAATCTATTTTTCCTTGTTTTCCTTAGCTTATTTTAAATAGTATTACTTATTTATAAGTACTCTACTAAAAGTTTTTTTTAGGAGTTTGACATTTTGGTTTTGAGAATTAAGTTGTGAAATAATTTTTCATTTAATTCTTGAATCTTTTGGTTTATATTATATTATTGATCTTCATTATTATTTTGCAATTTTCAATTGATGGTTCCAAAATCTAACTATTCTAATTGCAAGTTCATGATTTATCTTAACCTAATTAAACTGAATTGTGATCAACCAAGCATGAGTAGCTAATTTCACAACTAGGGTTGTGGGAACCATGAGAAATTAACAAAGTAGACCTAATAACTAGTAATTCTTGAATAATGTTTATGCATGTATTGTTTTTCTTTTAGCTTTGATTGTTTTTTAATGGAGGCCTATGCTAGAACTCGCCTTATTCCCACTCTCTAGACCATGGGGTAACGAATGGGAAAAAAAGTCTATCCTTCTTAACCAAGAATTTAAAAAAATGATATTGTCAACTTCAGCGTACATGGACCTATTTAGCGATCCACCGAATATCATTAGGTAAACTACATCGGGTCCGCCAAGTTGAACATCATATTTGGTATTTGTATAGGCATCATCAACGAGCTTAAGCTCCTTTGGTGATACGTTGAACACGTTCGGCGATGTTAGTCACAAACCGCCAAATGGTGGCACCTAACAGAACAAGGCCAAGAGTCTTTTCTCTTCTCTTTATGATTCTCAAACCCAAACCCATCCTCCCTATTTTTCTCTCATATGTGCTTATCTGAGGTTGTTATTTGAAGTTATTTTTAGTGTTTTTGCTTAAATTGGATGCATATTGATTGGGTTAGTTGTTTTTGTTGCTTTGGTGTTGTGTGATTCATGTGAGTTTCTTAATTTTAGTCGATTGCATGATGTTCATGAACTAAGTTAATTTTGTGCCGTAAATTACTTAAATTGATTGTGAAGGTTAAAATTTCAAATTTGACTATTAAATAATATGGATTTTCTGTGAATGTTGTTTGGGTGAAGTCTGAGTTGCCCAGTATTGTTTATTTGGCTTGTATTTTCCCAATGATGGATAGGGTGACTTCTTTCTTAAGGTCAAATCATCAATTTAGGAATGATTTGTTAGAATTTGGGGGAGATTTGAGTACCCAGGGGTAAATTAGCATATGGGTAACTTGTTAAAAAGCTTGGGTGTTGGGTAGTGTCACATTTTGGTGTGAAATTTTGAAAAATTGACGTTGGTCTCACCAAGGTGATTAGGCGAATCTCTAAGTAAGCTCCAACCGCCTTTTAATTTTGAATTGTGACTTGGGTCCTGTCACATTCAGTGGACTTGTCTTAGCTCGGCTAACCATCTCGGTGGATCATCGAGTTGGAGATGACATCGCCCTTTACACCTGACTCTAATTTGTTTAGCACTGTCACCTTTGGCGGATTAGTCTTAGCTCACCAAACCAAATCGGTGGATTGCCGAGTTGGAGTTGACATCATCCTTTGTGCCTGAGTCAATTTATGTCTGGTCCTGTTAACTTCGGTGAGCTCTTCTGAGCTCTCCTAACCTGTTAGGAGAATTGTCTTTCCATTCGGCGAGCCTCAGGACATTATTTCAACTATAATTTTTGTGGACTTCTTTTCAACTAACCTTCACCTGATCTTTGTTTTGACATGTTTTGTTTTACGAAAAATGGGCAACGGTAAAAGGGTTGTGTCATCTGAGTCCGACTTCACTGCTTCTCCACTCTTCTAAAATGACATAGGGGTAGCAATAAATGATCCCTTTGAGTAGCAACAAGCCACTCTACACACCACTACTCGTGTGAGTGAACTACAAAATAAGGTTGTAGAAAGAAAAAAGAGTGCAACCCGCTCCAAGTTACTTCAAGACCTAGCCACAAATGCGAGTGCATCTAGGGTGCTCTCGATAATAGCTCGAAGAGCCCTCAATCGGCTTAAAGAAAACAGGGGAATGTACTATACATGAGGATATGTCGTTTTCCATGAATAGAGTGATTAGTGACTACCCATCCATATGGGACACAATCAAGTTCTATGGGTTTGAGCCATTCACCAAAGCTCGAACCCATAGTCCTAACACAGGTTCATGATTTTTATGTAGCCTATGCAAAGGCCGGTTGGCACCTCTGATCTCTGATATTACTCCTACATGGATGGTGATGAGTCCACGATTTGGACTCATTTAGGGCTTGTATTTTTTATAGAATTAGTGTCCTCAAATGCATATTTTGTCTCAATAACTGATGTACATGCTTGAATTTCAGGTATTTAAACTTAGAGACAGAAGCATGGACACTATCGAGCAAAAATGAACAAAGTGGCTGAGAGAATGAAGAAAAGACGGCCTGACGATCGCCTAATCCGTTAGGCGAATTGCCGAAAGGCCTACAATCTCGCCTTTTGTTCCAGTGTGCTGAGCCATGAAGGGAAATATCAAGTTGGCGATGAAATAGAGCAGTCGGCGTGTCGCCGAGCAGTTCCGTGAAGCAGTACTCTATCGCCCAATAATCCAGGACGCAAAGATGCTGAAGGCAAGCGCTGAAAGGCGATGAAGCAAACCAAAGGGCGGATCGCCGAATGGGTCGGCGATCCCGACTAATTGCACCGAATGGATCCTTTACAACACACTTTTTGAAAACTATAAATACCAGTTGAAGTTTTTACTTTAGTACCAAGTTTTATATTCAGACTTAGAATATTTTCAAGTTTGAAGAGGGTTTTGAAGAACTTGAAGATCCATAGGGTTTCAACTCCAAGATTTTGGACTTGGGTCTTGCGGATTCTTCACCCTTGACTTGTTTTGAGACATAAATCTTCATACCCATTTGAATGCAAACTCATATTGGTATAAATTTCTATCTCTTGTTCATGTCTAGCTAAAACCCCAATTCTTGGGATGTGATTTTGTGATTATGGGTTAAGTTAATTGTTGGGCCTGGTTTGCTGATAGTTTAATCTTTGTTTAAATGTGATTTCGTTTAGTAGTTGTGTTGGAACTTAACGAAATTGTAGTTGCAAATATGATTTGACCTTTGTGTTTTTGGGTTGCTCAAGAGAGAGGTTGTAAAACTAATACTACTAAATTGATAGCCGGTGGGAATGGGTCGACATGAGGTTCAGCTCGAGAGAGTGAGTGGGCTAAGGCGGAGGCTGTTCTTCATACGGCAATCCGGTGTTCGAGAGAAACTAAGTTTATTCGGGATAAGTTGCTCGGGAGAGAATTTACCCCCACTATAGTCTAGCCTAGTAAAAAACATTCAACGAATTTACTATCAAAAGAATGTACCCAATGATCTAGTTTAACCGTATTCCTATCACATCCCAAGAATCCCATCTCCTTGATTAGTACTCTTTGCATTTTTGCTGTTTTTGCTTGTTACAAACTCCCATTGATAATTGACGCTTGCGTCACCCCTTATATTTAACATGTTTATATTCGATAATGTTTTTAGCTACGACTAATTAGAACTTAATTTTATTTTTCTATTAATTCTCAAAACCACTCCCTTAGGACTTGACCCAACCCTTGGTTGGGTTACTTTACTATTGTACGATCGTAGACACTTGCATTGGAAGTTGTGTCTTGATTACGCAAACATCAAAATAGCGCCGCTGCCAGGGAGTGGTGTTATTTGAGAATTCTTAGATTAGTAGAATCTTTGTTCTTCTTAGTTGTAGTTTACTTACTTAATTTTTAGTTTTGTATTGTTTGTTCGTGTATAGAAGCAGGACAACGAGTACGAATAATCATTATGGTATCAAACGGATCACCCCCTCTTGAAACTGTTGAACCTTAGGGATAATCTCCTAACGTTCAAACAAGTAGGGGATGAAACCCTTCAGGAAACGTGGCTGAAGTTTCAGGCAGTGCATCAGCCATGCCCCACTTATGGGATGACTAACGAGGTGCTACTAGAAAGCTTCTATCGGGGTCGTGGACCCAATAATAGAAGTAATGCTGATCAAATTTTCACGAGTGGTATGCTACACCATCCCTATGAAGTCGTAGCTGAACTCCTAGATGGCATGGTTGAAGCTTACAAGGAGACCAAAAAGAAACAGGAGTGGGATGCACTGCTAGCTCAGTTGGATTTTTTATCCAAAAGAGTCATGGAGTTGGAAGCACATGCCCTGAAAAAGGACAAGCACTTCTCCCTTTGAGAGTGTACAAAGGGGATCGGAAGAAGAATGAGGGCGTACAAGATGACGAATTCCTCTCACTCATTCAACAAAAAATTGAAGAAAAATACAAGATGTTGAATGAGATGAAAGAGAACATCGACATGCTAAATAAAGTGGCAACCTCTAACTCCATTACAATTCAGCTACAAGATGCCTAGATAAATCAGTTAATATCAGGTCAATATCCACCATTTGCCGAGGACTCGCCTAGTTACACCATGACCGATTCCGAGGATAAGGACTAGACGTTAACTTGCGTCGTGGCACGATGTTAACTAAGACGCTGTTTGGGAGGTAATCCAAAGCCCCTTTTTGTTTTTTATTTGTGTTATGGTAAAATAACGATGTGTTGTTTGTACAGGTCGAAGCATGGAAAGTGTTCAAAAAAGTATAGGGTGGCGAGCAATAGGTCCAGTCGGCGACCTAGATGGAGACCGCCGTTGGGATTAAAATTTGAAGGGTTGTGTTTGGGTGCTATGGGTCATACCTTGATTGTACTAGTGCATACTTTGATTTTGTCGTTAGGGGTTACAGGGTTGAATTCGAGAAGATGGGTTGAAAATAGGTACGTTGAGCCGTTTGGCGAGCTGGGTCGAACTCGCCGAACCACTCAGCGGTTCACCTAACATCCCTATCTCACCTTTAATTTAATGATAAATGTGCTGTTAATTCTGTGAATTTCAGCAAGAAGTTGAAGGTCGCCAAAGACTTTCGGTGACTCGCTAAAAGTCTTGTTTTACCCTTGTCAACTACCCTGGATCTTTGTGCACTGTAGCTTTCAGCGAACCAACTCTAGTTCGTCGAATGATATCGGCGATTCGCCAAAAGAGTCAGTGAAGCTTATCAGTTCTTTTGTCAAATATTTCTCTAACTTCTCTTCGAGATTATGCAGACATGACTAAACCTAAACCTGCTAAGAGAATAACGCCAGCTCAAGAGAAGTCCAAAGGAATTTCGATAAAGGAAGATGGAGTTATGTTGAAAGGAAAAACTTCGAAACTATCCATAACTACTGGGAAAGGTAAGGGCAAGAGGCCCACTCCTGCCAAGAAAACCATTACCCTAGACCCTGATACTTCTTCATGGGCCAGGGGATTATGCAGAGCGGTGCATGTCTTTCTGGCAGACTCACAATCAACAGACCTTGGTGAAACTAGCACTATTGTTCCCCCTGAGGTGACTTCGGGCACTGATTCCCAAACAGATGGAAAGACTGCATAGACATGATCCTTTCTTTACCTCCTTCTCTGTGTTTCTTTAAGTTACATTCTGGATATTTTATTACTTGCATTTGAGGACAAATTACTTTTATTTGTGGTGGGGTAAGGCCTACCTTTGTGTGCTATTCATGAATTGTGTTTCATTTATGTATTTGGGTTGTAAGCTATAATTGTGTTTTATACATTGTTTCGTGGAAGATTTGAGCTTGTGGCTCCGTATTTTAAATTGCAAAATGATTTTAACCCTTTCGAAAATATTTGTTGCCACCCCTTCTGTGTTGAATGTGGTTATTTCTTTGCAAATTTGAGTATCAGTTCCGATCAATACCGATGACTTAGATAGTGCTTAGAATCGAACAAACATGAATGTGCGGCTACAATGAGGCCAAATGAAGTTGCATAGACAATTTGTGAACTCTTTGCATCTCGTTGTGACTAGCCAATGATCAAATCGAGTCTCTTGTGATGATCGTTGCACACTAGCGAAAGTGTGGAGTCTTGCTTGACTTATAGTGTCAATGCCTAGTGTGATGAGCTTACCTGTGAATTATGCATGATGATCCTAGAATTTGCCCCATTGGTCCGGTCAACTAAATAATGCTATCTCTTGATATAATCTTAGGCAACTTCGAAGAGTGTGAGCCAAATTGACATATACCTCTTTTGTGGCCTACCTTGTAAGTGTGTGATCCGCTTTTGAACACCCTTTGAGACTTACCTTTCTTTGGAAGAAGCTTGATGAAAACAATGACCTTTCTTTATCCATCACCCATAAGCCTCATAAAGTTGTGGTTAGTCGAATAGCCATCTTAGGCCAAAAGCCTAAGTAGGGGGTGTAGTGAAAAGAGAAGAGAAAATCAAGAAGTGCAAGGAAAGTCTCCTTTAACCCATGGTGTTGAGAAAAATGGAACCCCTCCATACAAAAAAAAAGAGAGAAGAAAGAAAAAATAAAAAGAATGAAAAAGAAAAGTTGTGGAATAAAGTTGAAAAGTACAAAAGAAATGGGGTTCCCAAACAATCCATGGGAAGTGAATAATAGGATGACTTATGGACATTAATGAAAATGATGAAAGAAAAGGAAAGGAAGTGTTGAGAGCACCACATTTCATGAGGATGAAAGTCACTGAGCCTAAATGACCATACCTTTGCACTCAGCCCCATTACAAGCCTTGAAAGACCTTTGTGATTTTGAGTGAGCTGAAGCAAGTGCTGATTGGAAAATACGGGCAAACCTATGAGTGAAATTATGCATTGTGTTCATCCTTGTGAGTGTGAGCGTTGCATCTGATTCCGAAGCTTTAAACTGTGAACCATTGTGTGAATATGGAATCATTCTTTGTGTGAGGGAATTTGAACACTATAGTTGAGCTTGAACTTGCATTTGAAACAAGTATTGTGAGCTTGAGATTCTTTGATAATGGTGTGTAACAGCTTGAAACTTTGAGTGCACATTTGATCTTTGCATGAGTAAAGTGAGTCTTGTTGTGTGCATTCATGATTGAGTCTTATGCAGCATTGTTCGAGACATCCATTTTTGAACAGCTGAACTCGAGTTCACTTGAGGACAAGCAAAACTTTAAGTTGGGGTATTGATGAGTCCACGAGTTGGACTCATATAGGGCTTGTTTTTTTTATAGAATTAGTGTCCTTAAATGCATATTTTGTCCCAATAACTGAGGTAAATGCTTGAATTTCAGGTATTTAAACTTAGAGACAGAAGCATGGATGCTATCGAGCAAAAAGGAACAAAGTGGCTGAAAGAAGGAAGAAAAGACGGCCTGACAATCGTCTAATCCGTTAGGCGAATCACCGAAAGGCCCACAATCTCGCCTTTTGTTCCAGTGTGCTGAGCCATTAAGGGAAAGATCAAGTTGGCGATGAAATGGAGCAGTCGGCGTGTTGCCGAGCAGTTTCGCGAAGCAGTACTCTATCTCCCAATGATCCAGGACGCAAAGATGCTGAAGGCAAGTGCTGAAAGACGATGAAGCAGATCAAAGGGTGGATCGCCGAATGGTTCGGCAATCTCGACTAACTGCGCCGAATAGATCCTTTACAACACACTTTCTGCAAAACTATAAATACCAGTTGAAGGTTTTACTTTAGTATCAGGTTTTCTAGTATCAAGTTTTATATTCAGACTTAGAATATTTTCAAGTTTTAAGAGGGTTTTGAAGAACTGAAGATCCAAAGGGTTTCAACTCCAAG
This sequence comes from Solanum acaule, assembly GCA_036250505.1. Classification (NCBI taxonomy): domain Eukaryota; kingdom Viridiplantae; phylum Streptophyta; class Magnoliopsida; order Solanales; family Solanaceae; genus Solanum; species Solanum acaule. Next base: position 22,869 of record JAJOOR010013458.1, on the reverse strand, counting down.
ATTTTGGACTTGGGTCTTGCAGATTCTTCACCCTTGACTTGTTTTGAGACTTAAATCTTCATACCCATTTGAATGCAAACTCATATTGGTATAAATTTCTATCTCTTGTCATGTTTAGCTAAAACCCCAATTTTTGGGTGTGATTTTGTGAATATGGGTTAAGTTAATTGTTGGGTCTTGCTTGCTGATATTTTAATCGTTGTTTAAATATGATTTCGTTTAGTAGTTGTGTTGGAACTTAATGAAACTGTAGTTGAAAATACAATTTCACCTTTGTGTTTTCGGGTTGCTCGAGAGAGAGGTCGTAAAACTAAGACTACTAAACTGATGGCCGGTGGGATTAGGTTGACATGATGTTCAGCTCGAGAGAATGAACCCTAGTCCTTCTCCCACACACTCAGCTCGAGAGAGTGAGTAGGCTAAGACGGAGGTTGTTCTTCATGCGGCAACTCGGTGTTCAAGAGAAAATTTAGCCCCATTATAGTCTAGCCTAGTCACAAACAGTCAACAAATTTACTATCAAAAGAATGTACCCAATGATCTAGTTTAACCCGTATTCCTATCACATCCCAAGAATCCCATCTCCTTGATTAGTACTCTTTGCATTTTTTCTATTTTTGCTTACTTGTTACAAACCCCCATTGATAATTGACGCTTGCGTCACCCCTTAGATTTAACATGTTTATATTCGATAATGTTTTTAGCTATGACTAATTAGAAATTAATTTTATTTTTCTATTAATTCTCAAAATCACTCCCTTGGGACTCGACCCCAACCCTTGGATGGGTTACTTTACTATTGTACGATCGTAGACACTTGCATTGGAAGTTATGTCTTGATTACGCAAACATCTGATGGCATGTGGAGCAAAGATCGAAAAGAAAGACATCAATATTGTAGCTTGGTTTTGGTTTGGATTTACTAACAATATTCACATACCATCCCAGAATGAGTCAATCCTTTGGAACCTCCATTGATAATTGACGCTTGCGTCACCCTTTAGATTTAACATGTTTATATTCGATAATGTTTTTAGCTATGACTAATTAGAAATTAATTTTATTTTTCTATTAATTCTCAAAATCATTCCCTTGGGACTCGACCCCAACCCTTGGATGGGTTACTTTACTATTGTACGATCGTAGACACTTGCATTGGAAGTTATGTCTTGATTACACAAACATCTGATGGCATGTGGAGCAAAGATCGAAAAGAAAGACATCAATATTGTAGCTTGGTTTTGGTTTGGATTTACTAATAATATTCACATACCATCCCAGAATGAGTCAATCCTTTGGAACCTCAAGTCCGTTTTTGTAGGCTCCACCGTTGACCGCGAGGAGATCCATGTGGAGGCTATTATTGAGGAGAAGATGCTGATGAGAGCCAGACTTCTCTCCCTTTCCCTGTTCTTATCATGCAGTTATGTGAGGCTGCTGGAGTGTAATTCCTGGAGAGATCTGATGTCAGGGTTTTCCCCACCTCATCCACTGACATTCGCAGAATAGAGAGTGACTATTTGAGGGATGGTGTAGCCAAAAAGAAGCCGTCCCCACCTGACACCACACTGATATTGGATCCCACTACTATAGAGTCTAACACTACTCATCCCGTCCCTGTTGTGGGAACTTCAGGTATCACTCCACCCTTCTCTATGCCTTCCTTACCTTCTGCACCCTCCACTTTGAATGCACCTCCCCCTACATCATCGCCTCAACTGACTCAGACCTTGATTTATCGAATGGGCAACCTTGGCCATTCTACGGATGTAAGGGCGTCTAGACTTGAGAAGGAGGTGCCAAATATGATTACCACGCTCAGTAACACTACTTTATTTCACATGAGAGCTAATATGGTTAGTCATAGGTATATTTTAGCTTCTTATGGAGAGAGTCTTGATAACCTCACGGTTAGAGTTGAGGATATACAGAGATGTAATGGTAGATCTGTCTGGTTGACTAAGCTGCGGAGCGATATAGCTACTCTTAAGGCTGGTGTGGACAATCTAAGGTCCATCGATATTTCCATGCTATGGAGTGAGGTCCCCCTTCCCAATATGCCCGCCTATGTTCCTCTAACTAATTCGAGAGCTAATGAACCTTCATGAGCAGCTATGTGTGATGATTCCAATAGAATAGATGATGAGGCTGATGATGGTTCAACTGATGAGACTGATGAGGATGACTTCATGAGAGAGGATGAGAAAATTAGTATTGAGGCCTTAGCAGAGCTACAAATTTTATAGGAGTTGATTGTGCACACGACTTTGGAGAGATCTCAATTAAAGACCTCAGAGATTGGCACTAGTGGAGTCGGTCTATCAGATTCTACAATTCCTCTTTGATTATCATTTCAAGCACACCTCATCCAATTCTAGGTGCAAACGATGTTTAAGCATTATAAAACCCAATGAAGAGTTGGGGTCGAACCCACAGGGAGCGATACGTGTTCAAATTCAGTTATGAAGTACAAATGTGGTCCAAATAGTTATAGGAATAGAAATTATCAAAAAAGACATGTAAAAAAGTTAAGTGGGGTGACAACAAATGTTAGATGGGGGTTTTGGATTGTTATTAGCATCTACGACACAATCAAACAATAATGAAACAACAATATAAAGATGAATTCTCGGGATGTGATCGATTATAGGCAAATTTCTCTATATGGGTAATTGAAACTATTAATAAATAGCTAAATGATAGTGGGTAGGCTGGGCTATAATTGAAATAGCTTTCTCTCGAACAACTACTTCGATTCAAGTAATTTCTCTCAAACATCAACAAGCTTAACAAATAAGAACAAACCACAACCTTAATAAATCCTCTCTCTCGAGCAAGATGGGTAGTATTTGGTTTAGGAATCACTCTTAATCAAAAGCTTTGGTTCAAAAACCATTACATACAAACCGAGTTGAACCCACATCAACCCAATACATACAAACCATTAATCAAAAGCTTTGGTTCAAAAACCTCTCTCTCAAGCAAGCTAAGAACTCAAAGTTAGAACTGCATTTGCAACTACAATTCATAAATTAAAACACAGCTAATGACTAAACCCACTTCAATATAGCATTTAAATTAGTAATAATCAATACCCATAAACTAATTCAACCCATAATCACACCCCAAGAATTGAGGTTTATCCACACATCATAAAAATAGAGAAACGGTTACCAAATGCATTAGCCATGGTATGGGTAAAAGTCTCCAAGCCTTTACAATGATTTCCAAGAATGAAATTCAAAGACCCACTTTCCAAATCCTCCAAAATTGTACAATTCGAACTGAAAAATCCAGAGAAAACTCTAAGTCTCAAATGGGAACTGCAATGTTTGGAAATAACTCTAATATCTGCCAGAGAACTTCTCAAAATTACATTTAAAATCCAATTTATAGTTTCTCAAAATTAACCCTGAAAGTTCACTCGGTGGATTAAGACGCGCCTCACCGAACCTATCGGCGATCCGCCAAGTATCTTATTCCATCGCCATTTTGCATTGGCCTTCAGCATCTCAAGTCTTGTAACTTAGGGCTATCCAAGTTGTTGTCGCGTAACCGATCGGTGATTCACCGATTGCCCATATCTTTTGCCGATTTGATTTCTTCCCTCAGGCTGGCACACTGGAACTTTAGGCGTTCTGAAGAGCAACTCGACGGTTCGCCGAGTGGTCTTGGCGATCACCAGGATAGCTATTCTCCACTTCTTCAGCTTGTTTTGTTCCTTTTTGCATGTTGTGTCCTTGTTTTGCTCCTTAGTCCATATGCTTGAAAATCAAGGCTTTAACATCAGTTTCTAGCACAAATTAGGCATTTGAGGACACTAAAACTATCAAAATGAAGCCCTAAATGAGTCCAAATATCGGACTCATCAACACCCCCAACTTGAACTTTTGTTTGTCCTCAAGTAAAAATCAAGATCAGCAGTTCAAAATGGATGTCTACAAATAGTGCTACATAAAACTCAACATAAATGCACACAACAAGGTTCAAACTACTCATACAATGATCAATTGTGTACTCAAAGATTCAAATTATCAAAGATGCTCAAGTTCACAATACTTGCTTCAAATGCAAGTTGGAGCTCAACAAAGGTATTCAAATCCCCTCACAACAAAGATGATTCCATATTCACACAAAATTTCTCAACAATTTAAAGTCCCGAAATCACATATAACTCTCACACTCACAAAGATGAACACTTGCATGACTTCACCCATAGGTTTTCTCTTATTTTCCAATCAACATTCGTTTCAGCTCACTCAAGATCACAAAGGTCTTTTCAAGGCTTGTAATGGGGTTAAGTGTAAAGGTATGGTCATTTAGGCTTAGTGGCTTCTACCTTCATGAAGTATGGTCTGAACATCACTTTCCTCCTTTTTCTTTTAACATTTCAAACATGCTCATAATCCACCCCATTATTCAACTTCCTATGAACCACTGGATACCCCATTTCTTTTGCAATTTTCACTACTTTATTTCACAACTTTTTCGGTCTTTTTCTGTTCCTTCTTCTTTTTCATTTCCCTCTTTTTTTTACATGAAAGGGTCCCATATTTTTCAAATCAATCACACAAATGAGGATTTCTTACACTTCTTGACTTTCCTTCTCTTTTCACCACACCCCCAACTTAGGCTTTTAGCCTAAGTTGGCAATTCAAACAAACCATACTTCATGAAAGTTATGGGTGAATGGACAAAGAGAGGTCATAATTGCTCAAGTTTCTTCCAAGAAAAAGGGTAAGGCTCAAAAGGTGTCAAGCAAGGTTCACACATCTCACAAGGTTGGCCACAAAAGAGGTATATTGTCAAGTCGGTTCACTCTTCAAAATTCTTGCCTAAGATCATTTCAAGTGCTTGCATCACTCAATCAACCAGACCAGCGGGGAAAATTCTAGGTTTCATCACACACAATGTTCAAACTAATCTCATCACACAAGGAATTGGTACCATATCAAACAAGACTCCACACGGTCTCTCCATCCCTCATCTCTATTCCAACCTAGATTTCCACCCGGCCTTAGATAGTTTGAACAATAACCTCCACTGTGATTAGCTAGGAAGTTAACTTTCTCATTGTACAATGCTTCAAACTGAGTTTCTTTGGGGTTCACTAGACCAACACCCACATCATTAACGCTCTTCATAACACTGCCCATCATATTTTTTGCCAATAGATCCAGTTGGGTTATCATTTTGGCCATGTTTTGGTCTATCTCTTGATCCTTTTCGATCTGCTCTTCCATCATTCTAAAAGTGAGAGGAAAGACTCGGTCTTTATGAGTGTACCATGCCCTATTGATCTTGGTCATTCCATCAAGGAGCTAAGACGCTACTTCATAGGGTTGTTACATTATACCTCAGGGAACAAGTTGATCAACAACTCATATGTTCACCGAGTCAAGGCTCCTATAGAAATATTATTGCAATATATGATTCTGCATCCCATGGGTTGGACATTGAAGCACCAATTTCTTAAACCTCAGCCACGTCTCATGGATAGGTTCACCTTCCAAGCGTTTGAAACCTTGGATACTATCCCTAAGGGTAATAATCTTTGACAGGGGAAAGAATCGCACATGAAATGATGTAGTAAGCTCATCCCAAGAGGTAATGGAATCCCTTGGCAACTCAGCAAACCATTTACTAGCCTCACCCATTAGAGAGAATGGAAACAACCTGAGACGGACTGCTTGTTGTAATATGTTCTTGAATTAGAACGGACCACAAACGTCCACGAAGTTCCAAATATGTTTATGTGGGTCTTCATGAGCCAATCCTCCATACAATCCCTTCATTTGGAGGAGTAGTAGCATTGTGCTAGTGAAATGGAAGACGATATTCCCTTCAATTGGACGTAGACGAATTGCACCCACACCACCCAATGGAATTGGGATATTCACATTTGGGTCATTTACATCATTGAGATTCCCAATATCATCTTGGTGGCCCACTTGGCTACCATTACTCCCGTTTATGCTCATCTCTTCCTCTGTTCAACACAATCAACACAAAATAAAAACTAAAGTAAGTCGATTCAACTAGAACCAAAAAGATCACAATTCAACTTTAATAAAAGAATTTCAAATAACACCACTCCCTGACAGCGACGCCATTTTGATTAACGTTTCAAACACACCTCATCAAATTCTAAGTGCAAACGATCGTTAAGCAGTATAAAACCCAACGAAAACTTGGGGTCGAACCCACAGGGAGCGGTACGTGTTCAAATTAAGTTATAAAGTACAAATGTGGTCCAAATAGTTATAGGAATAGAAATTATCGAAAAATACACATAAACAAGTTAAATGGGGTGACAACAAATGTTAGATGGTTTTTGATTTGCTATTAGCAGCTACGACGCAATCAAACAACAATGAAACAACAATATAAAGAGAAATTCTCGGGATGTGATTGATTATAGGCACATTTTGCTATATGGATTATTGAAACTACTAATAAATAGCTAAATGCCAGTGGGTAGGCTGGGCTATGATTGAAATAGCTTTCTCTCAAACAACTACTTCAATTCAAGTGATTTCTCTCAAACATCAAGTAGCTTAACAAATAAGAACAACCCCCATAACCTTAATGAAACCTCTCTCTCGAGCAAGATGGGTAGTATTTGGTTTAGGGTTCACTCTTTCGAGCTGAACCCACATCAACCCAATACATACAAACCATTAATCAAAAGCTTTGGTTCAAAAACCTCTCTCTCAAGCAAGCTAAGAACTCAAAGTTCGAACTGTATTTGCAACTACAATTCATAAATTAAAACACAACTAATGACTAAACCCACTTCAATATAACATTTAAATTAGTAATAATCAATACACATAAACTAATTCAACCCATAATCACATAATCACACCCCAAGAATTAGGGTTTTAGCCACACATCATAAAAACAGAGAAACGGTTACCAAATGCATTAGCCATGGTATGGGTAAGAGTCTTCGAGCCTTTACAATGATTTCCAAGAATGAAATTCAAAGACCCACTTTCCAAATCCTCCAAAATTGTACAATTCGAACTGAAAAATCCAGAGAAAACTCTAAGTCTCGAATAGGAACTGTAATGTCTGGGAAAAAACTCTAATATCTACCAGAGAACTCTTCAGAATTACATTTAAAATCCAATTTATAGTTTCCCAAAATTAAGCATGAAAGTCCACTCGGCGGATTAAGTCTCCCCTTGCCGAACCGATCGGCGATCCGCCGAGTGTCTTATTTCATCGCCATTTTGCATTGGTCTTCAACATCTCAAGTCCTGTAACTTTGGGTTATCCAATTTGTTGTTGCGGAACCGATCAGCGATTCAGCGACTGCCCATATCTTCTGCGGATTTGGTTTCTTCCCTCAAGGCTGGCACATTGGAACTTTAGGCAGTCTGAAGAGCAACTCGACAGTTCGCCGAGTGGTCTTGGCGATCACCAAGATAGATTTTCTCCACTTCTTCAGCTTGCTTTGTTCCTTTTTGCCTGTTAGTGTCCTTGCTTTGCTCCTTAGTCCACATGCCTGAAAATTAAGGCTTTAACATCAGTTTCTAACACAAATTAGGCATATGAGAACACTAAAACTATCAAAACAAAGCCCTAAATGAGTTGAAATCTCGGACTCATCACTCTTCCAGATGTGTTAGGCAGTGATGCCCCGATTGATGCTACATTACTGCCTCCAAATTTAGATTTTAATCAAGGTCATTTCGGTCTTTTCCTACTCTTTTAACACCTAAACTATATCATTTATAGACTATTCCTAAGACATATAACTGAATTGAATCTTCAAATTCTCCAATCTCCTCTCATTCTCTCAAAACTCCGAAAACTTACAAAGTCTTCTTCTCCAAGGATTCTCTCTAGGTGATTTAGGGTTTCTTCAAGCTTTCAAGTCTCTTCTTTGAAGCTCAAGTCTAGGGTCATCAAGGTATGGGGAAGTTCATCAATGGATCATTTTCCATCTATTGAGTCTCAAATATTTCTCTATTTCTATCTCAATAATTCTAACCCAAATTGTAGGACTTTGTATGATTTCTCATGGATTCAATTATTTATGACTAAATTCATTATATTTAATCTTATTACGCATGATTTGATCTAAATTACAAATTAAGGTATGTAAGTTTTCATAGTGTTGGGTCCGTTCACCCACATGCCAATCATGTAAATTCAATCTGTAATTTCGTTCTTGAGGTTGGATGATTTTAATTCTTGATGGTTATTCTTGAGGTTTTGTTCTTCATGCTTTGCTTATAGAGTTTGATGAATTCTTGAGGTGAGGATTTCGATCTTTGTGGGTTGTTCTTGAGGTAAAGTGAGTAGATTCTCGTGTACTTGTATTGGATAAATGAATCTAAGGAAAATTTGTGGAAAACAATCGATTCTAGTCAAATTAGGGTCAGAAAATGAGAAGAAAAATTTGTCAGATTGATCTGGGGAAAGGCTGGTGCAACGCGCCCTAGATGCAAGAAGGTCTGGCATGGCGCACCTGAAGTGCGCCAAGATTGAGTCTCTAAAGTTCAGGGGTGGAGCCATGCGCCAGCAGTGCGCCAGGGTCGCCTGCCCTCACCCTTTACTCCGTTCTTATTCTAACTATTCTAAACTACATCTAAACATCGAGAGATCCTCCATAACATGAATCATAATCCTTGAATTCATAATTCAAATTCAAGGTAGTGTTAAGAGTAAAATCTTGAGAGTTCTTTGGAGTCATTTTGAGAAGTCTTTTACAATCTTTTAAAAGTTGTTTTAAGACTTGAGTACTTGAGTATGAGGATGAGGAGAGTTGAGTTTCATTTTTCAAAATGAATATATGGGGACTTAGTATCCCCAAGAGTAAATGTTTTGACATTTAAAATAAGAGGAAACGGCGATTTCCAAATGAGTTCATGAGGAGTTTTGAGTACTATATCTTTTAAGAGAAATCTTTTGAGTAATAAACTCAAAGTTTGAGGATGAGGAAATGCTTTTAAACATATGAGATGAGTTATATTATGGGGACTAGAATTGAGCACCGATATGGGGACGAGTTCATACAACTCAAAGTCCTCATAAACCATGTAGTCAACGTGGGTTGAAAGGGTCATACTTTTTAGATGATTCCTTATTGCTTTTCAAGAATAGCTTAGTGGACCCACTTAGTTGAGGATGTCTTATACTCCGTCAAGGTATATGACAGTGTTGGCAGCGTGGGCGAGACGTTGTAACATAACATAACTCATAGTAATGGTTGTCGGTTAGAGAATCTCCCAATTTAAGTTATTTTGTATCTTTACATACAAATTGAGTTATTATTATATTTTTAAATACATTGAGTTGTTATCTACTATTTTAAATGTTTTATATAAACTGCATCTTTGTTGTTGTTTTTATACTGTATTGAGTTGAGTATCCATGAGTTGAGGTTGAGTTGAGTACAGTTGCGGTGAGTATGTTTCCTTCTTTCCAAGTTCAAGCTTTTATGTTATATTCAGTGTTCTCCTTACATGCTCGTACATTCAATTTACTGATGTCATTTGGCCTATATCATTTCATGATGCAGATACTGAAGATCAGGGTCATCAACAAGCATTTCATTGATACCACTTGTAATCCTAGTGTTGTTTGGTGAGCCTCCTTGCTTTCGGAGGATCCCTCATTTATTTCTATTTATTTCAGTTTTGTTAGGATGATCGGGGGTCTTGTCCCGACATCCATCATAGTATTAGAGGCTTCATAGACAATAGTAGTTGAGAAGTCTATTTCATTTTCTATTGTTAATGTTCTAGACTTGAGTTGCCCTTGTGGCCAGTTTGAATATTTTAAATGTTCTAAGTTAAGTATTTGAGACATTTGAGTTAAAACTTTATATTTGAGTTTATCTTATGTTGAGTAAGTCTTCCAGTGAGAGTTGAGCCAGGCCAAGGGTTCGCTTGGGGCCAACTATGGTACTCGAGTGGCGGCCACGTCCAGGGTGTAGGTTCGGTCGAACTTGGTATCAGAGCACAAAGTTCAAGAGTCCTACGGTGTCTATGAATTTGTGTCTGTATAGTCTTAGTTACCGGTGTGAAGCGAGCCATATTTAATTAGAAGGCAGGGACATTTAGGAACTATATCACTTCTTTCATACTCTTTTCGTGTGATAGAGTTAAACTCTATAAATTTTCTCTCTAATTCGTACTTGTGCGTATCTTTTAGATCATGCCTCCATGAAGAGCTGTGTGAGATCATCTTACTAGGAGGAATGTTGATCCCCAGGATCAAGGGATCCTCAATGCACCAGAAGTGCAACCCCAAGGAGAGGTCACTAATCCTGAGTTCTGGGATGCTATCTGATAACGTCCAAATATACTTTTTGAAAAGAAATATAAACGGTCGTATGCAATATATTTACCCAACTATGAGTCAAGGTTGATCCCACAGAGAATATGGAAGAATATTGTCAATAGCAAATATTTAACTCGATAGTTGTTATATTAAAATAGGGAGATTTTAAAGTTAAAAAACTAAAAAGAATAAAAATAACTTTGAACTAAGTATTTATTTATATTCAGATTATTAGAAATAACTAGGAATGTGCTCCCCATGATTTCATAAAATAGCAAGAATATTGTACTAGTGATATATTTCAATCTTTAGCATGCAAGGTTGGTAAGTTAGATATCCCTAAGTGTTTGGTCCTCCAAAGAGGGAATTTCATCCCGCACCTTGGTCTGGCTACGTGTGTATACTTTACTAACCCTTATCTTTACCTTAGATTAGACATCACATCAATGTATGACTTAGTTTTCACCCTTGCACCAATTGACATTAGACTATTAGATAGCATCCACTAAATCTCTGTTGTTAATTCTTTTCTCATTAACTACCTCCTTGGTCCGGCAAGTAGCAACGAGGCGAGTTCTAACGTTTGCAACGGTTAAAAAGACTTCTAAGTGAAGGAATTAACAATACATGCATAAAAATAATTCAAGAATCACTTTGTACATAAACTTACTTTAATAATTCATCATGGTTCCCACAACCCTAGTTATGAAATTTAGCTATTCATTATCTCGAAAACACAATCAAAATTTATTAAAATAAATATGCTTGTGTTAATCATAAAAATTTAAGAACAGTAGCTACACTATCTTTAATTAATCACGAATACAAATAAATAATAAAGGAGAAGAAAGAATAAACCACAATTCTCCGGCCTTCACGCTGCTCTTCCAAAGTTTCTAGGCTAGAAGAAAATTTATATTGTGTATTGTTTCTTGATTCTTGGCTCCCTTAAGAATAATTTTTCATGTCCTATTTATAGATATAGAAACCATAAATAAAATAACTGAGTCTAAATTAATTTATGAATCCAAAACCGGAATTGGATTCTTTTTCTCCGCGTGTAAGTTCCAATTTTGTGCGCCAAGCTTCTTTGGATGTTGCTGCCTGACACGTGGCCCAGCAGGTAAGTTCTTCTTTCCTTATTTGCATATATATTATATTAATATTATATTAACTTATTTCCATTAAGCTACCTGCTTGATTTCCCTCTTCGACTTTTCATCTTTAATTCGTTTTAGCTCCAAACTTCTCCAATTTTTCACCAATTAAATTTTACAAATAAAATATATTACTTAGCACAATCCATAAAATTCCTGCTCAAAAAGGACAAATATAAATAATAAATGTGAGGCATGATTAAAATTATGTATTTTGACCTCACATTTTTGTTCTTCCTCGAGCAAACATTATAGCTCATCTCAAAAAAATCAAAATAGAAATGTCATCACTTTGGTTAATACAAACAATTAGGCCATATACCAATTTCAAACATCAAGTACACTTCTCAATCATTATGCAAGACATCCAAATAAACAATAAACCTCTAACCTCCTAACCTCAAGGAAGGACTTTGAACTAATCAAATTTAAGCTTGCTCACCTACTCTCATCAAAGAAAGCTAATAAAATCACCTATATATCATGAAACAAGTGCCCTCACAAAAACAAATAGTCCACACACTCAATTCAAAAGATTGAATATAAATTAAGGACTTCATATCAACAACAACTCTCACACTCACAAATAAAATTCACATGTATGCACAAAGAACCATAGGCTTGCCCATTATGCACATCTCTACTAATTAAGCTTGCTGGAATAGAATCAAATAGGACTTTAACGGGTTGTAATGTAGACTAGGGGACGTGTAGGAAAACTATATAATAGTGACTTACACTTACTTAAGAACTTTGCAATTTTAGACTCCATCACCCATTATTTTCTTCTCTTTATTTCAGCCATCTCTTCAACAATTATTTCACAAGTAATGCTCATCAACTCAAGAAAGCTTCAATCTTTTTTTTTCCAGAGGTTTTGCACTAGCCACCCTCAACTCAAGGTTTTGAGGCTCAAGTGAGGTACACAATATCCTTGATAGGACCAGGGCCAATGTTTTAATCATACTTCTGAATTAGCCACCCTCAACTTAAGTTTTTAAGCTTGGTTGAGGTGCACAATGTCCAAGGAAGGACCAAGGTCAACACAGAGTTTTACAACTTTTCTAAGGAAACGTGAGATGTGTGGATCTCAATCATGGGCCATCTTATCTTTTACCTCTTCTTGTTCAATCAGCTACAAACCAAGCATTTCCACTCTTTTCTACTTCTGTCATTGTTCTCATTTTTCTTCTTACAAAGTGCATTAAGGATTTCTTTTTGGTTCAAATAGAATTATGGTATCAATAAAAAGGGATTTGGCTCAATCATGTGGTTTACAAGAAAAAAATAGGCTAAAAGGGTTAACTATTGATATAATATCTGAAAAGGCTAAATTTTTCTAGACAAATCAAAGAAAGCCTATTATCATCTCCTAAACAAAGCAACGGTTTTTATTTCGCTTCAATAACATGCAGGGCAAGTTCTAGACTAAGATGAAAAACATGGAATAAACAAATTCTCACCACACATGGCACAAGTATCAATCAAGATGGGTCAATTCCACTTCTATGAGAAACAGGATCATAACAATCAAGAAAATAAAATAAGCTATTTACAAAGTCATAATCATGAGCTTAGGTGTCAAAGAGTCTGCAATTTCCTTATCAATCAAGCATTCACAAGAAAGTACTACTCAAAAATTACGCCTAAATAGCAAGTATCACACCACTCTAAAGGGTCTTTTCTTTTCTCTAAAAAAAAAATTAAAATAAATATTATTCCTCAAAAAATAAAAGACACTCGGTTCAAAGGGACTATCCTCAGGAAAAGAACCAAAAACAAAGTCAAGGAACCCATCCTAAAAAAAGGAAAAGACTCAATAAAACAGTAAAAACTAGGAATTCATTCCTCCACCCCACACTTAAAAAGATGCTATGTCTCCAAAGCATTAAATAAAATTTAAAACATGGGTTAGGAAAACTCCCTGAAGCCTTTAGGCCTAGCAAGTAGCATGTTCTCTTAATTTTCATCAAGGGTCATCACCCCACACTTAAGCTCATACATGCTCCTTTGCTTCAATTTTTTTTTGGGTACTCAGACTTCCCCTAATATGCAAAAACAAGACTAAAGGAAAAAAGAAAAAAAGTGATACTAATAAAATAAAAATAAAATATAATAAGAAGTTACACTACTAATTGGGTTGCCTCCCAATAAGCGCTTAATTTAACATTGCGGCATGACAGCAACAATTTTACTATTTTTCCTTTCACTTTGAAGATATTAATTGCACCCCTAATTTTACATCAATTTTTCTATTACGCTCAAAGGGTGGTGGTACAAAAATAAAGGTCTCAAGCAATTGCTATCGCATTATGCACTTCTTGGATCCTAAGTGAGGAATGTAATTCTCCGATATTGGAACAATAAATTCAAGAATATAGACACATTGTTCCTCCGCCATACACTCTTCTATAGGCTCAGATGGCTCGACTAATATTTCATCATCTAAACGTAATGTAGAAAAATGATTGGAATGAGGTGTAGTGCGCCCTAACTTATGAATTGTATTATTATTTACACCCTCATATTTACACATACTAGGTTTTTTTAAAATAATTTTATCTACTTCATTACATAACTCTAGTGTACTCTTCTCAACAATGACAACATCAATAAAATTATGATCAAGCAATTGGCCCTCAACTTTTAGCTCTTCAAGTTGACCTATAAGTATTTTTTCTTTCTCACACATATTATTACTAAATTTTCGGTGTCATATGATTCAATCTTTGCACTCAACTTACAATCTAAATAATAGAGATTAAAATCAAAGATATCTTCAAGCATGCGCTTACATAATGATTTATAGCAAAGTATTAACAAATCTTCCATGTCCCCATACAACTTATCTTGTTGAGAAAAAATTAACCTATAAGAATTCATAATATCATAAGTACAAAAATTGCAAGAACACTTATCACTACATACTTTTTCAAATGACATCTCAAGAAGAGTAAGAGAAATATGATAATAATAAAAAAAAAAAACTAATTTAAAACTAATCTTAAAAACAAAAAAGGACTACAAGTCAAAATAAATAAGACAATTTCTAAGCCACATTCCCCGGCAGCGGCGCCATTCTTGATAACGCCCAAATATACTTCTTGAAAAGAAATATAAACGGTTGTATGCAATATATTTAAACAACTATGAGTCGGGATCGATCCCACAGAGAATATGGAAGAATATCGTCAATAGCAAATATTTAACTCGATAGTCGATATATAAAAATGGGGGGATTTTAAAGTGAAAAAAATAAAAAGAAAAAAAATAGCTTTGAACTAAGTATTTATTTATATTCAGATTATTAGAAATAACTAGGAATGTGTTCCCCATGATTTCATAAAATAGCAAGAATATCGTACTAGTGATCTATTTCAATTTTTAGCATGCAAGGTTGGTAAGTTATCCCTAAGTGATTGGTCCTCCAAATAACAAATTTCACCCTGCACCTTGGTTCGGCTATGTGTGTATACTTTACTAACCCTTATCTTTACCTCATATTAGACATCACATCAATGTATGACTTAATTTTCACCCTCGCACCAATTGACATTAGACTATTAGATAGCATCCATTAAACTCTATTGTTAATTCTTTTCTCATGAACTACCTCCTTTGTCCGACAAGTAGCAACACGGCGAGTTCTAACAATTGCAACCGTTAAAAAGACTTTTAAGTGAAAGAATTAACAATACATGCATAAAAATCATTCAAGAATCACTTTGTACATAAACTTACTTTAATAATTCATCATGGTTCCCACAACCCTAGTTATGAAATTTAGCTACTCATTATCTCAAAAACACAATCAAAATTTATCAAAATAAATATGCTTGTGTTAATCATAAAAATTTAAGAATACTAGCTAAACTATTTTTTATTAATCACAAATACAAATAAATAATAAAGGAGAAGAAAGAATAAACCACAATTCTCCGACATTCACGGCGGCTCTTCCAAAGTTCCTAAGCTAGAAGAAAATTTATATTGTTATTATTTCTTGATTTTTGGATCCCTTAAGATAATTTTTCATGTCCTATTTATAGATATAAAAACCTTAAATAAAATAACTGGGTCGAAATCAATTTAGGAATCCAAAACCAATAGGAGTTGGATTCCTTTTTCTCCGCGTGTAAGTTCCAATTTTGTGCGCCAAGCTTCTTTTGATGTTGCTGCCTGACACGTGGCCCAGCAGGTAAGTTCTTCTTTCCTTATTTGCATATAAATTATATTAATATTATATTAACTTATTTCCATTAAGTTGTCTGCTTGATTTCCTTCTTCAACTTTTCATCTTTAATTCGCTTTATCTCCAAACTTCTTCAATATTCCACCAATTTAATCCTACAAATAAAATATTTTATTTAGCACAATCCATAAAATTCCTGCTAAAAAGAACAAATATAAATAATAAATGTGAGGCAAATAATGATTAAATATATGTATTTTGACCTCACATCACTATCCTGATGTTGAGTCAAGTTGTGACCAACCAAGAAGGGCAACAGAGAGGGGTTCGACAAGATGTGGCTGATACATCCAAAATCAGTGAGTTCTTGAGGATGAATCTTCCATACTTCACCGGTTCTAGTGTCACTGAGGATCCAGAAAACATTGTGGAAGAGCTCCATAAAGTATTTGAGGTAATGCATGTTACAGATGTTGAACGTGTGAAACTAGTTGCATACTAACTGAAGGGTATCGTTAGGATCCGGTACAACCAATGGAATAAAAGTAGAGATGAAAGGCGACTAATTGTGAGTTGGGTTGTGTTCGAAAGTGCCTTCTTGGGGTGTTTCTTTCCTCATGAGCTGACGGAGACGAAGGTAAGAGAATTCCATAACTTGAAGCAGGAATCCATGAGTGTGCATGAGTATAGCCTCAAGTTCACTTAACTGTGCCGCTATACTCTGGAGATGGTTGCTGACATGAGGAGCATAATAAGTCTATTTGTATCTGGGTTGTATCGTTTGTCAAGTAAGGAGGGAAAGGTAGCTATGTTGATAGGAGACATGGACATAACAAGGATTATGATCTATGTGCAACAGGTTGAGGAGGATATGCTGAGAGATAGAGAAGAGTTTCGTAACAAGAAGCCCAAGACAACATCTAATGAGTCCTGGCAATAGTAAAGCAATGTGAACCGATCATCCTTTCAAAAAAAGCCAAATGGACCTGCTCCATAATTCGCTAGTGCACCTGCACCAAAGAACAGAGGTGATTTCAAGAATCAGAATTCTCAGAACTTAAGAGCTAGACATGCACAATCTCAAAGTAGTGTGGCCCAAGGAGGCAATTGTACTCCTGTATGTCCTATGTGTGCTAGGAACCACCCTGGAGCGTGTCGTGGTGGCTCCACTGGTTGCTTCAAGTGTGGTCAGGTCACTTCATGAGAGAGTGCCCTAAGAACATGCAAGGTATTGGTAATAGGGGGAAACAGGGCCCAATCTTCTTCAGTGGCTCTTCCAGACAAAGCTGCACCTAGAGGAGTTACATCAGGGACATGTGGAGGAGAAAATCGTATGTATGCTATTACCAGTCACCAAGAGCAAGAGAATTCACCTAATGTTGTCACTGGTATGATCAAATTCTTTACTCTTGATGTATATGCATTGCTAGATCCAGGTGCAAGTCTATCTTTTATGACTCCATATATTGCTATGAGGTTCAATATTATTCCCGAACAACTTTTTGAGCCCTTCAGTATTTCCACACTTGTTGGTGAGTCTATTCTAGATGAGAGAGTTTATAGTGATTGTACCATTTCTGTTAATCACAAAGACACTATGGCTGAACTTTGATGTTATTCTAGGTATAGACTGACTTCATTCTTGTTATGCCTCACTTGATTGTAGGACTAGAATAGTTAAGTTATAGTTTCCTAATGACATAGTTATTGAGTGGAGGAGTAGTTCAGTAGTGCCTAAGGGTTGTTTTATTTTGTACCTTAAGGCCAGAAAGTTAGTTTTCAAGGGATGCATCTATCACTTAGTCCAAGTTGATGACTCTAGTGTTGAGACACCACTTATTCAGTCAGTTCCAGTTGTGAGTGAGTTTCCAGAGGTCTTTCTAAATGATCTTCCCGGAGTCCCTCCTGAGAGAGAAATAGACTTCACTATAAATATTATTTCTGATACTCGTCCTATCTCTATTCCACCATATAGGATGGCTCCAGCTGAGTTGAAAGAGTTAAAAGAGCATTTGAAATACCTTCTTGATAAAGGTTTCATTCAACCAAGTGTCTCACCTTGGGGCGCTCCGATCTTACTTGTGAGGAAGAAAGATGGTTCTCTTAGGATGTGTATTGATTACCACCAATTGAATAAGGTTACTATCAAGAATAAGTATCCACTTACGAGAATTGATGATCTATTTGATCAGCTTCAGGGTGCCACTTTGTTTTTTAAGATAGACCTCATATTTGGCTATCATCGTAGAGAGTAAGAGAAAGTGATATTCTAAAGACAGCTTTCAAGACCCGCAATGGTTATTATGAGTTTCTAGTCATGTCATTTGGTTTGACTAATGCTCCTGCAACGTTCATGGACCTTATGAACAGAGTGTTTAAGCCTTATCTTGATATGTTTGTTATCGTTTTCATTGATGACATTCTACATTCTAATTTATTCAAAGAATGAGGAGGATCATGCTAGTCATCCTAGAGTAGTTCTTCAAACTCTTAGAGACATATATTTGTATGCCAAATTTTCCAAGTGTGAGTTTTGGCTTGAGTTAGTGGCGTTATTAGTCCACATTATTTCTGGTGATGGGATTCGAGTTGGCACTCAGAAGATTGAGGCAGTACAGAACTGGCCCAGACCCATATCTTCAATTGATATTAGAAATTTCTTAGGATTGACTGGTTATTATAAAAGGTTTGTCAAGGGGTTTTCATCTATTTCATCCCCATTGACAAGGTTAACTCAGAAGACAACAAAGTTTCAATAGTATGAAGCTTGTGATAAAAGCTTTAAGGAATTGAAAACTAGGTTGACTACTGCCCCAGTGTTGACCTTATCGGAGGATACACAAGGATTTGTTATGTATTATGATGCATCCAGAGTTGGACTGGGTTGTGTATTGATGCAGAATGCCAAAGTTATAGCTTATGCCTCCAGACAACTTAAGATTCACGAGAGGAATTACCCAACCTATGATCTAGAGTTGGTTGTTGTAGTGTTTACTTTGAAAATATGGTGTCACTATCTCTATGGTGTTCATGTTGATGTGTTCTCCGATCACAAGAGTCTTCAGTATGTGTTCAGTCAGAAATAGCTTAATCTTAGACAGAGGAGGTGGTTGGAGTTACTTAAGGATTATGACATGAGTATTCTCTATCACCCAGGTAAGGCTAATGTTGTTGTTGATGCCTTGAGCAGGTTGTCTATGGGTAGTACTTCCCATGTTGAAGAAGGAAAGAAAGAGTTAGCCAAATATATGCACAGACTTGCATGATTGGGAGTCCAATTAATGGATTACAATGAAGGAGGAGTAGTGGTGATGAATGAGGTTGAATCATCCCTAGTGTCCGAAGTGAAAGAGAAACAAGACCAAGACCCTGCTTTTCTTGAATTGAAGGCAAATGTTCATAAGAAGAAAGTGATGGCTTTTGAACAAGGGGGTATGGTGTATTAAGGTATCAGGGTAGATTGTGTGTACCAAGGGTGGATGAAATCCAAGAGAGGATCATGAAGGAAGCTCATAGCTCCAGCTACTCTATCCATCTTGGTTCCACAAAGATGTATCGTGACATGAGAGAAGTCTATTGGTGGAGTAGTATGAAGAAGTGTATTGCCCAATGGTGTAACGCCGTCGACTTCTTGGGAAAAAGGAGGAAGATGACTTTAATCTCTTGTTTCGGAGAAATAAGTGGCTCACGAGGAATGGAAAGAAACATATTCTATTTGATCTCTAAGTCTGTACATAGCAATCCTGGGTGGGTCATCACTTGTAGGAATGACATAATGCTAATCCATGTTCCACACGGCCAAGGAAGCATCGGTTTTTAATCTCATTATGACTTGGTCGTTCGGAAGAGCAATTAATTCGATCAGAATAGTGGAATGGAAGGCAGTAAGAGTTCGTTGTTAAGTGCTCGAATTGCCAAAAATTTGATACGCTCAAATTACACCTCCTTAAATAGGCATAAGGGATTGTTATCAAGTAAAGAACCCAACTTGTAGGTTGGGGTCGATCCCACGAGGATCAACCCCAATTAGTCAATTAGGGTTAACCAACAATTATATTCAATTAGTCAAGTCAGTTTTGGTTGTTATCAAGATGAGAGAAATAACTAGGGTATACGTGTTCCCCACAAGCTCATAACGCAGTAATCCTAGTAATAACAATCCTTTCATAGTGTACTACATGCAAATTGATAAGTTAGGTATCTCTAAACACTTGATCCGGCATCTAGAGAATTTCATCCCGTACCTTGGTCCGACTACGTGTGTATAATTTACTAACCCTTACCTTTACCTCATATTAGACATCATAATCGATGTTTGGCTTAGTTATTACTTCGCACCAATCGACACTAGCCTAGTAAATAGTATCACACTAAATCTATGTTGATAATTCTTTTCTTGTTGATTACCTCCTTGGTCCAGCAAGTAGCAACAAGGCGAGTTCTAACGCGTGCACTCGTTAAAAAGACTTCTAAAAGAAAGAATTATCAATGCATTCAACAACACTATTCAAGAATTGCTTAGTTACTATTCATACTTTGTTAATCGCTCATGGTTCCCACTTAATCATATGAACACAATTCATTGTTTTAGATAAAAGAATTATGAACTTACGTAAGAAGAATAATAAACCCAGAAATTCAACTTGAATTGCAACACCAAAATCTTCAAAACGAACTTAGGAAATTAAGAATTGTTAAAGTTGCAAGTTAATCTCCCAAGTCAAGAACTAGAATAAAATAATAATGTCTGACCTAAATAAGAAGAAGAAAAGAGCCCTAAAAAGTATCACACAAAATAATTATTTCTATGGACTATTTATAGATATAGAAAACCTTAAATAAAATAATTGAGTCCAAATTAATTAGGAATCCAAAACCAAAAGGAATTGAATTCCTTTTTTTTTTCGCTGCGTGAGCTGTCCGTGAACAGTATTGTTGCCTCAAAGAATTTGTGCCTATCTTCAGATTATTACGCCTGGCAGCAGAATTGCAATTGTAATTGCAATATAACTTATGTATTATTTTATAACTTTTAATCCATTAAGTTGACTGCTTGATTTCCTTCTTTAACCTTCCATGTTTAATTCGTTTTAGCTTCAAACTTCTTTATTTTTCCACTAATTTAATCCTACAAATAAAATACACAATTTAGCACAATTCATAAAATTCAAGCTCAAAAAGGACAAATATAAATAATAAATGTGAGGTAAATAATAATTAAAATATATATTTGTGGCCTCACATCAACACCCCACACTTAAACTTTTGTTAGTCCTCGAGCAAACATTAAAGCTCATCCCAAAAAAAATCATACTAACAATGTCATCACTTTGGTTAATACAAACAATTAGGCCATATACTAATTTCAAAACATCTAGTAGACTTCTCAATCATTATGCAAGACATCCAAATAAACAACAAACCTCTAACCTCCTAACCTCAAGGAAGAACTTTGAACGCATCACATTTAAGCTTGCTCACCTATTCTCATCAAAGAAAGCTAATAACATCACCTATCTATCATGAAACAAGTGCCCTCACAAGAAGAAAGAGTCCACACACTCAAATCAAAAGATTGAATATAAATTAAGGACTTAGCATCAAAGAACACTCTCACACTCACAATGAAAATTCACATGTATGCACAAAGAACCATATGCTTGCCCATTATGTAGATCTCCATTAATTAAGCATGCTTGAATAGAATCAAATAGGACTTTAACGAGTTGTAATGTAGGCTAGGGGACGGGTAGGAAAACTATATAATAGTGACCTACACTTCCTTAAGCACTTTGCAATTTTAGACTTTATCACCCAATATTTTCTTCTTTTTATTTTCAGCCCTCTCTTCAACAATTACTTCACAAGTAATTCTCATCATCTCAAGAATGTGTCAATCATTTTTTTTTCTTTTCTTTTTTTAGTTTTCCTTCATAATAGCCACCCTCAACTTACGTATTTTACATGCGTTAAGGTGCACGATGTCCTTGGAAGGACCAGGGCCATCATCAAGGTAACTTTTTTTTTGTCATGTCACATTATTTTTTTCATGTCACATTCTTTCACAGAGAGCTTTTAAGCACTTTGTAGCTATCATTTATTACCTTTACACTCAACCATCCCTTTTTCTCAGAATTGATAATTAGAATAAGTCTATGCTATAATGCTCAAGGAAGCAAGGTGCAAAAACTAGGGATTCAACAAAATAATCAAGGGCAAAACATGGCTACCAACAAAAGGCTACAGGCTCAAAAGGGCTAACTAGTGATAAAATATCTGAAAAGGCTAAAATTTACTAGACAAATCAAAGAAAGACTATTATCATCTCCTAAACAAAGCATCACTTTTTATTTCGCTTCAATAACATGCAAGGCAAGTTCTAGACTGATGCAAAACATGGAATAAACAAATTCTCACCACACATGGCACAAGTATCAATCAAGATGGATCAATTCCACTTCTAAGAGAGACAAGATCATAACAAACTACAAAATAAAATAAGCTATATACAAAGTCACAACCATGAGCTTAGATGTCAAAGAGTCTGCAGTTTTTTTAATCAAACATTCACAAGAAAGTACTACTCAAAAATTAGGCCTAAATAGCAAGTATCATACCACTCAAAAGGGTCTTTTCTTTTCTCACAAAAAAATTAAATGAAAATCTATTCCTAAAAAATAAAAGACACTCAGTTCAAAGAGCCTATCCTCAGGAAAAGTACCGAAAACAAAAGCCAAGGAACCCATCCTAAAAAGAAAACACAATAAAACAGTAAAAACTAGGAATCCATTCCTCCACCCCACACTTAAATTATGCTATGTCCCCAAAGCATCAAATAAAATTTCAAACAAGGGTTAGGAAAACTTCCTGAGGCCTCATGACCTAGCTAGTAGCATGTTCTCTTTATTTTCATCAAGGGTCGAACGCCACACTTAAGCTCAAGCATGCTCCTTTGCTTCAATTTTTTTTTGGGTACTCAGACTTCTCCTTATCTATAAAAACAAGACCAAAAAAAAGTGACACTAATAAAATAAAATAAGAAGTTACACTCAAATTACAACACCCTAAAGAAGCATAAGCGATCGTTATCAAGTAAAGAACCCAACTTGTAGGCTGGGGTCGATCCCACGAGGAAAATGGTTTAGACTTTACCTTAACCAACAATTATATTCAATTAGTCAAATTACTTCCAAAAACAAGTAATTAAATGGGGGGAGGGGG
>JAJOOR010013457.1:0-28814 GCA_036250505.1 Solanum acaule | reverse complement strand
ATAGTATCATGTTGTTTGATTAATTTAGCTTGTACACGATAGTATCATGTTGTTTGATTAATTTAGCTTGTACACGATAGTATCATGTTGTTTGATTAATTTAGCTTGTACACGATAGTATCATGTTGTTTGATTATATCGAAATTCTTTTTATTTGTTACAAATCGTGTATGATCATCTTATCTAAGATACATTTTTATTAGTTAATTGTATTTCAACACATCTTATCACGTGTGGACCTGCTTCTTTTCATGGCCAAAGCATATAGAAATTCATTTTGATATGAGTATCTGTGAGGGATTTCAGACTTAGACTTTTATCTGCTCTGATATCATATTGAATTGCTCGTACGCTTAGACAGAGCATAATTTTATCAGTTAATTGTATTTTCAACATTATTTGAAATCGTAAAATATGATTCGTCGAATTTTTTTTGGGATTTTTTTGTTAGGTTGGCATGCAAGGAGATTAACATAGGAGGATGGAGAGGGTGGAGGCTAAGAGTTCTTGAAGGTTTCATAATAGTTCTTGGAATTACTGAACTTCTCTATGTTCTTATGCTTCATTCTGGATTGTTCAATAGCACCTACGGTCCGGGCTATAGGGACAACGAGTATGGCGTTGGTGCACCGCATGGTGGAGTACCGGGGGCCGGAATCACGGAGAAGGGGACCGGTTACACCGGATCTAGGGTTTAATTTAGTTTTTGAAGTTGATATAGTGTTTTAACTATGTATGTTCAAATGTCTTATTATTGAAAGTTTATTTTGCTTTTTAATGTTGAACACTATGGTGTGGAGTTGGTTTTTCTAATTTGAAGTAAAGTTTTTTCCTTTGCAGAAAGTAATTATTTGACCATTTAATAAAACTTAAAAGCATGGGGCGGAGAAAATTAAATAAATACATATGTATATTAATTCGTGAGCTTCTAATAAAATTAATTGATAATTTAGTGGTAAGGAAGGGGTCGTGAAAATATTTTCTTAACCTTAAGAGTTAGAAAGTTTAAATCTCATTATCAACAAAAAGTAAGTTTGGAACCCTAAACTTCTAATTTTTTAGAATTTTTAAATTTTTAATTTTGGCTCGGTCTCTGTTGAAAGTTGAATAATGTCATAAAATCCCACATAGTTGGTCTTTGTTTTCTTGTAAAACAGCTAGACAGTTTTACTTGGGCCAAGCAAGTGTAGTTGGACTTGGTAAACTTTGATGTTTTTGGACCAACAAATTTAGGCTTTTCTGTACGATTCATCAAAGATTGGTACATATGAAGGCATTGGTCTATCGGTGTCTCTAATTCAACTCTTGATGGACAGAGTTATTTGGTATATGTGCGCTGGTGGTAATTTAGTTCAAATATAAAGGCGTATATGTGTGTTGGTGGTAATTTAGTTCAAATACGAAGGCGTCAAGTGATATACAAAGGCGTTATATCGAATTTGCAATATTTTGG
The DNA here is from genome assembly GCA_036250505.1 of Solanum acaule. Classification (NCBI taxonomy): domain Eukaryota; kingdom Viridiplantae; phylum Streptophyta; class Magnoliopsida; order Solanales; family Solanaceae; genus Solanum; species Solanum acaule. Next base: position 27,361 of record JAJOOR010013457.1, on the reverse strand, counting down.
GTGGTATACATATAAAGGCACTGGTTCTCGGGGAAATCAAGGCATTGGTCTAATGGTGTTTCGGGGAAATCATGCGCAATTTGGGTGGTATACATATGAAGGCATTGGTCTATCGGTGGCTCGGGAAAAATGGAAATTTAGTTCGAGTACTAATTTGATTAGCATAAATGAGCCTCTTCTGAGACCTTGAGATTTTATATATCAGCTTTAGAAGATTCAATTGGATCATTCTTGGCACAGAAGAATGAGGAGAGTGTGCTCTGGAACTCCAACACTTGGGTTGAACAGAGTTATTTCGATAGTAATATAAAGTTACTCGGTATATGTACAATAGTGGTAACTTAATTGATAAACGTAGTTGCTCTATATATATGTGATGGTACGATGGTGGTGGAAGCACTCTTAATTATGAAAAATCTTTACTTGCGTATGATAATTACATAAAACAAAACAACATATAATAATTTGTAAGTTAAAGAGAATATACGTATCATTTAACAATCGATTACGTAATAAAAATTCATATGCAAAACAACATATTAATTATTTGGTCAATCAGCGAGTGTGTATACATCTTTTTTCAGGCTAGTCACATTTTCATTTTGGCATGATACTTCTTTAATTTTTCATTCGGTATCAATATTCGCGTTCTGAGATTTCTTATTATAATTTATATCCGAAAGTCTCACTTTAAAAATAAAACGTCCTTATCAACCATCTCATTTTTTGAAAGTTCTTTAATTTTTGGGTGTGTGTGTGGGGGGGAGGGGGGCAATTGGATGAAATTTTAATGGTTGACTAGGTTGTTGACCGCTGACCAGGTCAAACTTTACATTTGACTATCTCTTTGAATCACTAATAATTCACCAAAATATATTATAACATGAGTATATAATGAGGTTTGAAGTTAGATTGTTATATGACTTGTCATGTTTTACTTTTTAAAAGTTAAACTGCATAGACTATAATCAATATTTTGAGACGTATTTTTCATTGTATTAATATGAGAAAAATGACAATTCATAGTATTTTTCGTATAATTTTTAAATAGACATCTATAAATTCAGTATTTAAAATATTAAAATAATCTAACTATCCTAATCTTCATAGTTAGGATAGGGTCAAAGGTTTTTTTGAGTTCAAATGGATAAATCATTGCTTGAAAAAGTGTAATTTTTTTATGTTGTGGAATGTGGATGAATCATTTGAATTTCTTAGTGCAAGACAACCCAACAAACCTAGCTAGTTGCTAGTTTCATCTATTGTAAAAAAAATATTGGTTCCAAAAATTAACATAAATACTCTTATGCCTAACTTCTTGGATTTGGACGGCACTACTTTCATGAATTCTTAATTATATTTGTTTCATTCATTGCATGTTGCACAATATCCAAAATAAACACATATATGATGTCACCTTTATAAAGGAATATAATATTCAAATGTGTTGATAGGAAGTTTTGACTCAACGATAAAAGTTTTGATATGAATCTTGAATCTAATCTCTCATATATATATATATATCCTAGTTCTAGGCCGGTTACGATCTAGTTGAACATTTTATTGACGTATGGTAAGGACTTGCATATGTAATTTCAATTTTCCTAGATATACAACAACTCACAACGTGTATATATATACCAAACGAAAGTTTTCATTAGTATATAATTATAAACGTTAATATATAAGTCTAACTCAACCTCAAATTGGATTGAAATAATCATGGTGTCATACAAAGGTTAAAAATTACAAATCATAACGGTGATAAATCAAAATGATAAAAAAAATTATACTAAAAAAGAGCATATTGAATATTATTTGATATGATTTGATCAAAATTGCAAGTGACCTACACATTAAAAAATAATATGAAAAGCATAAAACTTATTAAGAGAATAATTCCCCCCTAAATAAGACTTTTTAATAATTATATTATTGCTATTGTGTTATTGTGGCAAATATATATTGATTTTCAATTTTAAAAAGTCCATAAATATTGAAGAGTTCTTTTCAACCTTTTGTACCAATTTCCTGTCCTAAATATATATTGATTTTCAAAATAATAGACTTAACATGGTTCAATTTTTCTCAATGTCGATCTCATGCATTACAAAAACTTAATTATTTCACCGATCCATCTTAATATATATGACATTTTTTATTTTTTCATACCAGGACCAATATGAAAATAATATTGTGGTTCATAGTTTATAAATTTAAAATTTGAATTTATTTTTAACTTGGATCATATGATATAATATTTTTATAAATTAAAAAAAATAATTTTTTTTTAAGAAAACATTTTTCACATGCACACCCGCATGTTGCATTTGTTTATAATTTATAACGTCCCTTCCGAAAATTAAAAATGATCTACTTTTCCATTCTAATTTTTATATTGAGTTTTTTTCTGACTTTTTTTGACACACACACCAATAAACACACAAACTATTTAAGAAACATTATATTACCACTTTTACATAACAATAACTAAAAATAATTTGGAAAATTGTTGTCAAAATATTTGTAAATCTCTAATCAAATAATATTACGTAGTAGCTAGAACCCTTCTTCTTTTGGATTGATCATCAATCGGCAATCGTCACTTAATAAATACTTATTGTCTTAGAAAGTTAATGTTTTATGATATTATTTTTAAAAAATAAAAAGGTTGAAAAGGCTTTAAAATGTCATTGAACTTTGAGAAAAGGCTCATCTATGTCATCCGTTAAAAGTTTGTCTCATCTACTCTATTTCTGTATGAGAAAAGGCTCATCCATGCCATTTTGACTTCGGATGAGCCTTTTCTCAAACAAAAATAACATAGATGAGCCAAACTACGGATGACATAAATGAGTCTGTTCTCAAAGTTCGATGATATATTTAAGTTTTTTTCAGATAAAAAAATATTCTAATAACTTTATGAGATAATAACTATTAGTCGACTCTCAACCCCACGGAACAGTCAGACACAATCACTTTTTTTAATGATAGAAATGTATCCAAAGTCTTCCACTTTATGTTGCATGCTTACTACTTTAACATTATTTTAATTACGATACTACTAATTAATATCTTAATTCTTTCAATGATTTAATTCATTATATTCTTTAAAGAACATTTTGATAATATGGCTCAAAGCATGTACGGACAGCCAGGTTCCTGTAATTAACTTTTTAATTAATTTAGTCACTAATTAATGACAGGTAAAGGTCAAGCCAAAAGACAATTAATTTGACTTAAGTCACAATTGGTTAATTAACGCTTATGAAATATAATCACATAATTAACCATAATCCTACTTAATTAGATATAAACATAGAGGTTGAAAGTTGAACATTTTTCCGAATGGTGAGTATATAATTGCGTTGATTTTGGGATAGAAGAAATTTCTTTCATCCTTAATTAAATATTTCGAGTTTAAATTATGAAATGAAGAAACTCTTAATTATAGGGAGTGCTTATGTGTTATGAATATGTAATGCAAATCTGAATTTATCTGGATAATGAATTTTATATACCACATAATTAATCAAAAGAACAAAAAATAGGTTTTACTAATTTCATGATTTGATGAAGAATAGAGGACAAAATGACCATTTTTTTTCTTCATTTTATTGGAAAAAATTATTTATCATGATTTTTAAATATATAGTTATCTCTATTTATATCGTTTTAAAAGTTCAAGACAAAATTATTTTATTTTACCTTAATAGTTATTGTTTTTAAAAACTACAAACACTGATGCTAAGCTTGTCTAATTAAACTCGTCTGATTCATATTTTTAAGGGACGTATAAAAAAGAATCACAACAGATAAATGAGTATCAAATAACAGTAATGTAATGGAAATTGAGTGTTAAAAACTTATCCTTTGAGGCCAACTTCTATAAGATATTATAATTTATATATTATAAATTTCTCTGCTCATGACTGAAAGATATTATAATATAATATAATATAATATATTAAGTGTAAGAATAACTGTTAGCGTTAAATTTACTATATTGTTTTTTTTTTTTTACCTTCCTTGATTGTAACATCTAAAAGGGTATTTGGTAATTAAATACTAAAATAGTTGAGTCAAAGGAAAATTGCAGCTCAAAAGTGTTCAATAACGTGTGTAATGCACTTAAAAGTTGAAATTAATCACTAGAGATGAATGGATGATTGATTATAATAGAAATCCCGCAAATTATTAATCGAAATAAATATAAGTATTATTAATCAATAAGATATTATTATCGATATCGTCGTCCTCTAACCCTGCAAAGTAGCTTGATGGTTGAAATACATGCTCCCAAGGTGAATAGAGTCCTACGTAGTAGAAGCAAATTGAGTCGATATTATATATATTTATTTATGCATATATATAAGGGATTGTGTTAAGACGAAGAGCTTATTGTGAAAATAAATTTTCAGTTATTGAGATTCAAGCAATGAAAATGAATGAATTTTTGGTAGTGAGCATTTTATTCTCTAGTGGGCTTATCCAACACAATTAAATTAATTAGGTTAATGAACTTCGAATACTGAATGAATTGGTATTAATTATCATCTACATGTGATCACAAATCATATCAAATTGAAGAACTTGTTGTTAAAATATATTTCAATTCGGGAACGAGATACCTCGCCTGCCGACTCCAAACTTAAGTCCTAGAGGCTAGAACCTCAGCTACTCAGTAGAGCTTAAAATGCCAATGCTCGAAGACCTTTGAATAGAGTGTGGTAAAATGATTAAAATCTCTTATTCTTAATTCAAAGAGAACTTACGTTCAAGAGACATAACATGAGAATGAAAAACTTCTTAATCGCAAATATTTTTATCATACAATAAACTTTATCTAACACAAATTTAAATTAATTAATCAGATCAATTAACTTCGAATATTGAATGATTGATGTTGTTTTCTCTATACCTACTTAGATTAAGGTTGTATTTATTTTGTGATTCCAGCCAACAAATTAGAGTGTTGAAAGTGCTTTACTGCGGTTATGGAATTAATTAGCAACTAGTAATAGAATGTTCTATTGTGGGGTCAAGTAAAAGTTCATTTTAATCAATGGAGGATGACTCAAATAATCTTTCATTATTTAATAATATTATTCTAACTCCACAATATTTCAAGAACTCTAATCCATTAATCATGTAAAACTTAATTTGGTTTAAATCGTGAAAATAACCTTTTTACAGAATTGTAGAATAAGACTATATGTATAATAGTTTTTTGTGATTCGATTTTTCGTCAAATACACGCCATGAAATAGTCAAACAAACACTATCACTATAAAAAGATTTAACTATATATATAAAATTCCATTCATACCACTCATAATCAATAAAAGGCAAAATATATTGCAAATAATGAAATGTAGATGTCCTGTAGTAAATCCACACGTACTTCATGACTATTAGGATTTAGGCATGACTTTTGAGATTTCCTTCGTGACTTTGAAGGATTAGAAATGCGCTCCTACTTTCTATATATATCCCTCTTATATGTTGAAACTTGAAATATATACATACATTGAAATATTTATTGGAAGGAAAAACATTACTACTCTTTATCTCTTTTTCTTTGTAATTTAACTTTTAATACTTTATTTTATAACAAAATAAGAATAAAGTGATGTTATTATTCATTATTTTGCGCTCATCTTAATCTAGTTTATTTTCGTACATGTAATTGAACAATGACCTATTTGTTAATTTCACTTATTTTTTATTTATTTTAGCTTTAACTCACTTTACTTATTTGTCACTCTTATTGCAGTTATTATGCAGTAAATATTTTATGTGAACAAAAGTTTAATCAATTCAATATTTTAAGTGATCCTTCCAACTATTTGACAAGAAGTTTGATTAGATCACATATAATATTATACGCAATAGTAAATATCTTTTTTTTTTATATGTATTTGCAATGATTAACTCGATTTTAGATGATGAAATATCTTCTAGAGATTATATTGTGATTTGATAGATGAAAATAATAATAATAAATAGGAAATGGAAGTCCTTTTACTAACTCTTATAATAATATCCAACATTATTTACCATATAACACTTTGGGCTTGTTTAGTTGGTGCGATAAAGTATAATATTTTTAAAATAAAATATAATACTATTTTATTCCACATTTTATTATGAATCTTAATTAGTTTTGAATATATTTTACATTAAATTTGTAGATTTAGCAATGAAATATTTCAATCTATTCCATAAAATATATTTATCTAACTCATCGTGATAATAAACCGACCCCTCAAATTTAACAATATGAATAATTATTAAATAAAAAATGATCTTCAACGGCAATCAGTTAATGATAATAGCTTAATTATTGCTAAATATATATTTATAGTGACAATTAACACTCTTTGTAAATGGTCCTAAAGGCTATAGCGACATTGAATCTAATGACAATTAAATAATGATGGTAAAAGACTTTAACATTATTTGTTAATGTATATATTTATTGCCGCTAAAAGTTATTTTTGTTATAGTGAAACGTATAATCATGGCACATGGAAAAAAATAAATTTATTAAAGTATATACAGAAATTAATATTATGAAAGGAGACAAACATGATCAAAGATCAGATACTATGTATTAAACAAAAATAAAGAGAAAAAAAAACCTAGGATAAAGAATCCAACTTAAAAATCCTCATAGGACTATGCTTTTATATTTAAGATTCTCCAAATCCAGTAACTATGCTAATATCAAATAAACTATAGGGTATAACTCATCATATACAGTAACTTTTTTTTTAATTCTCTGATCAATATTCATATTAGACCTGATTAAATTTAGATTTACGTCAGAAAGTTTGATATTGAGGTATACAATGCTCATTAACAAAAGTGATTTCATATTCAAAGTTTAAATTCGAGACTTTTAATTAACGATTAAAGAATAATTACCACTTCATCACACACGCTAACAATATCAATTATCACACTTTAATTTATGGCATATCCCAACATGCCTTCAGCTTAAGCAGAACAAAAGTGATTAAAACTTTAATCAAATTCCAAGTTCCTTATCCATATCCACTTTGAAGTGACACGTTTCCAAAAGAAAAATAATTAAAATAAATTAGAAATTAAAAAAGCAGTCTGATGCACTAAGCATTCCCGTATTTATGAATGGTCGTATTCCCTAAAGAGGTGTGATGTATATAAGCAGCCTATTCTGATTCCACGACTCAAATCACTGATCTATAGATCACACATAGACAACTTTATTGTTACTCCAAAGCTCCCGTTCAAAATAAATAAGAAATTAAGAAGTACTATAAAAGATTATTAGTATAAGATGAAAAGGGAAATAATTAAAGATTGTCTCCACTTTTACTATTTTAATTGTTTTTAGACAACTATTTAGCCACTAATTATTGATTAATTAAATAAAATAACAATATGCTTTGCTTAGTGTAAAGTTGCGATGTACTTCCTAATTAAAAGATCTCATCTTTTTTTTTTCTTTTTATTACATCCGTACATCACACGGATTATTGCTATCTTTTTTTTTTTTTGGGTTACTTTTATAAACTTTCTTTATTTTTTTGCTAATATTTTTATAAAATTCATTAATTGGATCTTTCAAGGTGGTTTTTTATATGATTTTGGTTCAATTTTTGTTGCGTAAATGCTTTTGGGAATATATTCTGCTAATTTTGGGCTGATTTTTTTTCCGTTTAATTAGAACATGATACATGACTTTTTAAAGTTGAAAATAGAATTTCAACGACTGAGGAATAAATATAGCTCTAAAGTATGACAATACGAATATATTTATTGAAATTTTACAAAAAAAAAACTGTTTTTTTTTAATTAAAAAATAAGAATAGAATGCTTGTAAGAGAGTTTCCAATTTAAAGAATTACTTCCTTGCTAAATATTTAAACATTTTAAAGATTCCCACTAATTACTTGGCTTTTAAATAATAACAAGGACAATTTTAAGTGGAAAAGCTAAATGTATTATTTGTATAAGTATATTTTAGAGTGGAATAATAATCCATCAAATCAATATTAATTATTATAACAACATTAAAATTGGAATACAATATATACTTTTAACATTCCAAGCCAATATAAAATATTTATATTGTATTTAATATTGAGAAAAAGATTATACAAACTCAAGTTTGTAAAGTCTTTTATCTTTCAAATTGCTTTATCCGTAAGGATAGCTAAGTTGATTGAGCAGGTAATCTACAAAATGAGGGTTTCAACTTTCACGCTCAAAATAAATAAAATAAAAAAAGCCATCACTTTGAACACCACCTGTTCACTAATGACGTATTAAGGACATGTTTAGCCTGATATTTTTTACAAAATTAATATATTATTTTAATGGACCCCAATACCCAAAATGGAATTCAATAAATTATAATTAAATAAATAATGGTGACTACCGTGTATCCATCTCCTTAAGAAGTAAGTTAATCCAACACCTGGTTCTTTCTTATTGGCTAGCTAGTGGCTTTCATAATTAAAAAAATATCCACCTAATTAATTTATTAATTAAAGTTTTTAAACATTAAATATAACAATAAAAATTCCCTTTTAAAGTGTTTTTGAGTGTGTCAAGTTGTCCAAATGCATTAACCTATGCTATACGTGGCATTTGTCTATGAAACTTAATGTTTTTTAATTATTATTTTATGAGGAATCACTTTTTTTTGTGTGTGTTTGATATTTAATTAAATATACTTATGTGATTTGATCAAGATGTGAACATGTCACCCAATCCCTTAGCAATCTTATTTTTTTTTGTTTTTCCCTTCCTACCCTTTTTGGATATTAATTTTTGTAGAATATATTGGCAATAAAACATATATTCACCTTATCATAATTATATAAACTATTAATTATGAATTTAAAAAAAGTGTCTTTTGATAATCTCCAAAATCAAATTGTTTAGTTTTCCGTCTTATTCATCAATCGAGAATCAAGACAGACAAGACACTATAATAACACGCGTGAAGAACATTTAATTTGATGTTCAACTTCTTCAACTGATATTTTAATATAATTTTAGATACCACATGACGAGTTGACTATCATTTTCTCGAACAAATTATTTTTTCAAAGAAAAAAGCACGCTAAAAAAAATTCATTGCTTAGCATGCAAGATTCGATTTGTATTTTTGTTTTTCTTCGAGATTTTTACACTATACAACAACTCGACAAATATCATGACAAAAACTAAATCAAAATTTCAACTTTTAGCTGGTATAATTATACACCTGTTATATACTGAATATATACCAACGACAATTACAATCTATTATGATATATGCTAGCTAAAAACATTAAGATCTTTTTTTTTTCTTCCCCACCTACAAGAAAATATATATAAAAAAAATAGATGAGGACAGTATGGTAATTTAACAAGTTAAGTGGTATGAATTATGATACATATCATATCTAGCTTGTAACAAAAAAAAAGATTATTTGAAAAGGACACATAAAATAGTGTCCTAGCTTTGTCTTACAAATATAAATACCCAACTAACACTTGTAGATTATGTCACAGAATATTTTTAGCACAAAGCAACATATAGCTTAATACCTAAAAATATATCACTTCCCCTTTTAAACCATAAAAAAAATTAAAGTCTTTTTTTTTTATATACTATGGTTTGTGAAATATTTAGTGAACAAATGGGGAGTAGCTGGGGTTTTATTGAAGAAGTTGGATGGAGAAAAGGGCCTTGGACTTCTGATGAAGACAGATTACTTATTGAATATGTCAAGTTGCATGGCGAAGGCAGGTGGAATTCTGTTGCTAGACTTACCGGTAATATATATATTTGCGAAATACTATAGTCTTTTGTGTGTCTGGTACAAAAGAAAATATTCTCTAGAAGAAAGTCGTGTCCCTTCTTTTAAATCATGACTTATGTTTGATAGTCATTTTCTGAGAAATGTTTTCTTTCGTACTGAACACCTTAAAACGTGAGTTTTCAATGAATACGTTTGAAAATTAACTCGTTGGAAATGTTTTGGGCTGAGTTTCCTTTGGGGATTTCGTATTTTGGATGAGAACGTCTCTCAAAGATACTTAATTTGATTGGTTGTTTGGTTGTTGTAGGGTTGAGAAGAAATGGAAAAAGTTGTAGGTTGAGATGGGTGAATTACTTGAGGCCAGATTTGAAGAGGGGGCAAATAACCCCACATGAAGAGAGGATCATTCTTGAGCTTCATTCTAGATGGGGCAATAGGTAATTTTAACTTTACTATAATCATGAAAATTCTTTATATTATCTTCTTAATAAATTAAATTTAATATTTGACAATTTCTTTTCTAAATTTATATAGATGGTCAACTATTGCTCGAAGCTTGCCTGGAAGAACTGATAACGAGATCAAAAACTACTGGAGGACGCATTTCAAGAAGAAGATCAAGAATTCGTTTGATAGCTCTGAGAAATCACGAGCACGTCTTTGGAAAAGACAACAATTCCAACAGCAGCAGCAACAACAACAACAAATCAATAATCAAATCAACAATCAAATCGACATTAAAAAGGTGATGTCATTACCAACTATGCCTCAAGCAAAACAAGAAATGACCATTTTGTACCCAAACAACACAATTGATCAACAAGATCAAGTTGGTTTCTTCTACTCATCAATGCTCAATAACTCGACTTCTATATCACAGTCTGAACCCTCTTCGTCGAATGAAGATATTATGTGGGATGACCTATGGAACTTGGACGATTTTTATGGCCATTTTATGATCAACACTACAACTTATAACAAAACCAACACTACTCCTTGCCTACAACCTATGGCTACTACTCCAGCTTTCTATTAAAATCCTCAAGCAAATCACTAGAAATAATTCCCTCTTTCAATCCTAATTTTGTCAGTGTTTGTGTGATTTATAAGTTACATGTTCGATTCATGAAATATGCTAGGGTGGACGATCTACATTACACCTCCTATGTGGTGCAACTCACTCTTCCTGGACCTTACAGGATACTTCGTACATCGAACTGTACTTTTTGTTTACTACTTTTTGCTAGTTGGGAATTAACCAAAGAAGGTTCATTATCCAACCAAGAGACATATTGCATTTTGTTCTGGATTACTTATGAAGGTTCAATAATTTGTAAGTCTCTTATAAGGCATCTTAATTAGTAGTGTAGTGTAATTTATTAGAATATTATGTACTTTATGCTATCTGAGCTGCAAAAGTAGCCTAGTACTGGTGATTAGAGTAATGGTCATGTTGAGGAAATTGTACCATAATTAATTGCCAAAAATAATTAAGTTGCTTGGAACTTTGTACCTTTTTTTCTGAAAAATGTTTTGGTATGAGTATGAAAGCATTGATCAACTTTTGCTCACTTAGGATCATTTGTTGATTTGAGTGTGTCATTCTTACGAGGGGTCATGCTTCTCTATATCGTTTTAACTTTATCGAATATCTCGAAAGTGACGTTACTTAAGAAATCCAACCCAAAAGTTAACAATTGATTTCAACTATACTCTTAATATTAAAGAAGTATGCAGAGAAAAATAATCTACGTTTACTTAATAAGAGTTACTTAATAAACATATTTTATATTTATCATTTTCTTAATGGCCATGAAAAAAACTTTAGCTTGTGTGAGACTTACTAAATTCGTCGCTAATATGTCCTGGATATTAATGATTGATCAAATATGTAAAATAAAAAAGTGAAATAGCCTGAAAGGCCTTCTTTGCTATGATGAATCAATTGACTTAATATAGTTATCCGTACTTTTGAATCGTAGATGCCTTTGGTTGACTGGCTATGTTCGATAAAAATCATAAAACGTCTTTCTTCATTCAAGTAAGAAATATTGAAGCAATGACTTTCTTTCCATCCGAAAATTGTTGCAAGCCCGGAGACCTTGTTTCAAACTTTCATTCCGGCCATGTGATTCCGACTTTGCCAACTGAATACTTAAACTAATTAAAACTAGGCACCTTAAACCCATTTTCCTTGTAATCATTTGTGAATTGTGATGATAATCCTCTCAGCAAACAGAATCTTGAAATTTTCAACCAAAACCCATCGTCTTTACACTTCTTCAACTGCTAATTTCACTGATTTGCTTCAGCTTTCCATTGAATCTCAATCTCTAAAAGATACACAAAAAGTACACGCCAAAATCCTTTACCTTGGACTTGATCAAAACTCTGTTATAGCAACCAAACTCGTCTCTGCATACTTTGCTTGCCAAAACCCACTTGATTCTCAGCTTGTTTTTGACACTTTTGAACACAAAAGTGAGTATCTTTGGAACATACTGATTAATGGGTATGCAAAAAATAAGTTATTTGGGAAAAGTATTAAGCTTTATAATCAAATGTGTACAACTGAGGTCACCCCTGATGAGTTTACTTTTTCGGGTATAGTGAAAATTTTGGGTGAATTAGGGGATGTTGTTTCTGGGGAAGTTGTTCATGGGAGGTGTGTGAGAAATGGGGTTGTTTTAGATACTGTTGTTGCTAATTCTTTTATGGCTATGTATGGCAAATGTGGGGGTTTTCAAGATTCACTAAAGGTGTTTGATGAAATGCCGCAAAGGAATATTTCGTCTTTTAATGTTATAATTTCAGGGTATATGGGTGTAAAAGAGAAAATTTTGGATGGAAAATTGTGGGATTTTGTGAAGGATATGCTATATGAAGGTTGGAAGTTTGATGGGTTTACGGTTTCCACACTTCTTTCTTTGTGTGGAGAGGTGAAGAAGAATTGGCACTATGGAAAAGAGCTGCATTGCTATGTTGTGAAAGCTGGATTGGAGTCAGATTTAGTTGTTTCTTCTGATGTTCATTTGGAATGTTGCTTGATTGATATGTATTCAAAAAGTTTCAGGGTTGAATTGGGGAGGCGGGTTTTCGATAGGTTAAAGTGTAGAAATGTTTTTGCTTGGACAGCAATGATCAATGGCTATGTGCTGAATGGAGATTTTGATGAAGCTTTGCTACTCTTTAAAGCCATGCAAGTGGAAGGTGTAGAACCCAATAAGGTTTCGCTTATTAGTATCATACCCGCTTGTTGCTCATTTGATCGTTTGAAAGGTGGAAAACAGATTCATGCATTTTCAACTAGGAGAGGGTTGAATCATGAAGTATCTCTATGTAATGCTTTAATCGATATGTATTCTAAGTCGGGGTCCTTGAGTTGTGCACGACGAGTCTTTGAATATGATTGTATTACTAAGGATGCTATATCATGGAGTTCAATGATTTCTGCTTACTCCTTACATGGGAATGGTCAGGGTGCTATCGTTTTGTATGAGAAAATGCTTCAACATGGGATGAGACCAGATAGGATTACGGTTGTTGGGGTTCTCTCTGCTTGTGCTAGGTCAGGATTGGTAGACGAGGGCATCCGGATATATAGTTCTGCTGTAAATGAGTACGATTTAAAACCAACTTTGGAGATATGTGCATGCATTGTGGATATGTTAGGTAAAGCAGGCCAATTTGATAGAGCATTGGATTTCATCAAGACCATGCCTATGGAACCAGGTCCTAGTGTTTGGGGTGCACTTGTGAATGCCTCTGCAATCCATGGAAATAGTGAAGTACACGATTTAGCGTATAGGTTTCTTATTCAGATGGAACCCGAGAACCCCTCCAATTATGTGTCTCTTTCAAATTTGTATGCTTCTTCAAAGAGATGGGATGTTGTTGCTCAAGTGAGAACAATGATGAAAGATAAAGGGCTGAAGAAGTTCCCTGGTTGTAGTTGGATTAGCGTTAATACTGAAACACATAGCTTTTACGTTGCTGACAAGTCTCATCCTTGTTCTGTTGTGATTTATGAGATGCTAGATCAACTCATCTTAGCAATGAAGCGAGATGATAATGGTGTTGGCTTTGAAGATACTGTGAAGGTTTATGAATGATCAAGTTACAACAGTTCGAAAGCAAATTTGAATACGCAGGATGATGTAATTGTCAAGATGGACTGATGTGTATTATTATTGTGTGCAGCTAACATTACCAATCAATAGCCTTTTTTGATGCATCTCTTCCTCCAGCCTACTCCAACTAGGCTGTGTAGTTATGCCTATTATCATGAAGAGCTGATGGAAGTAAATTGAAGTAGTGCTGAACAACAATTAGTGCCAAGTGTTAACACACCACCCTAAGATGACCTTTTTTTCAGTACATCAGGGCGAAGGCATGAAGGTACAACGATGCAGCCTGGTCTGGTCTAAGGAGGAGTGGGACAGTGAAAGCTGCAGCAAGGAGAAACGGATGTTGGTGAAAAAAAGAAGTTGAGTTCAAGTTTGGAGCATTGTGGGGCAAGGAGGAGCATATAGGAATGCCATCCACCACATAATCCCGCTGGTAACAGAGAGAAAGCGAGTAACACCTTGTATAGGTTGCACGAAGCTTAAAGAAGTGCAAACCTGTCTTCTTACAGGAAATCAAAGAGAAAAACGTCCACCTTGTCGCAGCTGAAGACCTAAGAGACCAACCTAGTAAGAGGCTCTATACTCTGGAGTCCAAAAAGAGCTCTGGTTTGCAGAAGTATACAGGCAGTTCTAAGGAAATGCTGTTGATTTTCTTAATTCATACTTCCCCTTTTTCCCATTAACCTTGTAACAGTATCTTAGAAGTTTATGAAAGTTTGAACTTTTAGAATCTATTGAAACTTAAGGGAGCAACACTCATGTACTGAATATGATGGAGAAGTAGCTTATTGATACATTCATTGAATTTCTTGTATTCAACAAGACTTCGGAATGATCAGACAGATTCGAGATCCCATCAAACTACACTATTAAAATTTCAACATAAGCGCGATCCATACAATGGCGTGCAAAAACAAGGGGTCCTGAACATGAAGTAGGCAAGAAATTGAACAAAAACACATACTAATTACTTGAACTAATTAAACTTTGGGCATACATTTGGCTCAATCATTCACACTGGGTTGAGAAGATAAAAAGGAAGACCAAAACTCTTTTCTTTTCAATGAACAAAAGCCAAAAACTTGATTACAAGAACTTATTTACAACAGCACAAGATGATGAGGCACACAGGCTGTAGAAAGTATAGACTCAAAGCACAAAACTTGAAAGAACTATTAACACTCCATTTTCCTAGACGAATTTCTGAGCAGCATTCACAGAAGGTCAAATGGCTCACAAAGTAACACTACTTACTTTCGGATCAACTTCACAAAAAGACCTGAAAATGCTACAAAGAGGCATAGCAGCTGCAAGATCATGATACGGATGAGTCGTTTCTTCATCAATCTCACATCTTCTAGTATAGCTGTCAATCGATCATTGATTTCTCTTAGCACATTTAAATCAATCGGTTCAGCATCTCTTGGCATATAAGCTTCCAGTTCAGGCATGTAGTGTTCAATTACAATCCGGGGCTTGCCATTTGGACAGTAATTGATCCTAGTAGGAAACTCCTCTGGCAGCACCTCCAATGATCCTTGGGATGCCATTCTAACATCACATGATAAATTAATGTATAAGCAACTGCCTAGTTCATGAAGAATTGGATGATAAAAAACATTCTACTCTCACCAACAACCAAAAGTCCAAAACAGAAAAGAAAAAGGACCCACCACCCCAACCTACAGGCATGAGAAGAATAAATGTGGGGATTTCCATTTTCCTCTTGACGTTTGACTTCAAATTTGTTGTACAGCAAAGTATTACAGTATTTTCTTCATATACAACATTACGTTTCAAGCTCTACCATCCCATTTGTTTCATCTTTCCTTCAAAGTTCACATGTAGAAGAGAAACCTTTTTAATACCTCCTCCCCCTGATTCCAAGAAACAATAGAATTGGAGCAATCATTGTAAGTTACTGCTAATTCTCAACAACACAATACATCATTGAAATTAGCGTGAAACATATTCCTTATACACTATTTGATATGACAAAATAATTTTAGACGACACCTTATCATTAAGACTCTTCTAAGAAGACAAGCCCTTGTAATGAGAGTAGCCATGTGAAAAAGACTCATCTTCTTGTAACGGTCTTCATCTTAATAAATAGAGAAGAAGCCAGGTTGTGGACTTGTGGGAGTACTTATAAGGTATGAGAACTATGTAAGGTGAAAACATCATTGTTTTATATCAGTAATGTAAATGGAAGACAGCATTACCTATTGAGAAATACAAATATAGGGGAGGAGAGAGGGAGAAAATATCGAGAACAAGAAAGAAGGGAAGATAAATCTTTCATCAAGAGTTGTCTCTCTGCGAGGACAATCTATTACCACCGTAAACTTTGATTTATCAATAAATTATACGTACACCTCTACATTGGTGGAACAAAACTTTTAGGGAAAAAAATGTTAAAAAGCAAAAGAGCAGTCTCATGCGCTGAGAAACAGTAACCTCCATGATGGAGGTCAATGAACTTCCTGAATCCATCTTCAAGGGGTTGTTTGATTCATGGATTAGTTATGGAGGGAAAATAATGCAGAGTTTATTCATGCACTGAATAATAATGTGGAAACTGTTATGCAACAAACAAAAACGTACGCATTACCTATTGTAAGAACATTTTTGTCTTTAGATACTCTTATACATGTATTGCTACTCATATTCTTATTCAACATTTTCGTTTTGCTTTGTGATTGTAAAATTCTAAGCCTTTCTCCACCTACTCCTTGGATTGTCCACAGGTAAAATTGTTTACATTGGAATTATCAGCCTCAATACTTTTTTGTCTTCTACAACCAAAATTGAAAGCAATAACAAGTAAAATGCACTCTTAACATACTGAAGAATGTACCTCCTCCCCACAAATGCCAACCAAACAAAAAAAAAAAGGTCGACTCAGATAACAACAACAACAATATACCGAGTGAAATCCCACAAGTGAGATCTATGAAAGTTAGAGTGTTCAGTGCAGTGGCGAAGCAAGAAATTTCACAAAGGGTGTCCAGAAATAGCACAATAAAAGCTCTTTTCAAAAAGTAAAACTAGTGAGATTCGAACACACGAACACTACCTCATTCTAAGGAGGTGAAACCACTATGCTACAATAACCTGTTGCGTTGAGGGTGTCCAAAATATGTTATTTAATTATTTTGTGTATCATTTTACTTGTATATACGGCACTAGTTCTGTGTATGCAGACCTTACCACTAGCTCATGGAGGTAGGGAGGCCTGTTTCCAAAAGACTCAAAAGTCCACTAAGATAATTTTATTAAAAAATAATCACCAAATTCAGCCAAAGTTTTCTTCTTTTTATATGATAACTGGTGCACACCTCCACTAATTCCACTAAATATCAGTCACCTCCCACCAGCAACACGTAACAGGTAACTCAAAGTTTTACGAAGAGAGTCAACAGTAAAAGGGCAATTCCGACAAGATAAAAGTAAACAGACCCATTAAAATTTCAATTTTTTTTTCTACATTTCCCTTAAACATCAACAAGATAAAAATAAATAAAGAAACAGTACTAAAATTCATAATAAAACGAATCATAACAACAGGAATTTCCAAGTGAAAAAAGAAGAAGATGGGTATGGAAACTTACTGAGAATCAGAGGAATGAGAGTAGAGAGCAGTAATTTAGCAAATTTCAGAAAGATATTCAAGAAAATATAGAACAAAATTCAGTGTTCTAACACCTGGGAAAGTGTGAAGGAGGAAGCTATATATTGTAACTTTATTGGGCTGAATTGTGGGCTTTTTGTGGGCCTAAGTATTTCATTGAGAGACAACTCCTAAAATAGCGAAAACTTAACGGGGAATCTGTTTTGATATCGTCATTTAATTTGTATCCCCTTCTTAAAAGTTAAATATGGTTGGTGTTCAGTCATTTTTTTGAATGAAGTTCAAGTAAAAAAGGTTGGACTTCAAACATTTTTTTCCTTACTTTGGTCATTTTAAATAATTTAAACGAGGTAACAATGGCTGAGATTCTATCATACAATCCTTCAGACATTGTATTTAAAGTTATGAATGTGAAATGAAAGGAAAAAAAAAGAGCACAAGTGAAATACTAATGTCAAAATCGGATATTCATGTAAAATAAGAGATCATTTGATTGTTGTATGGTGAATAAAATTATATGTTATTCTCCAAATCGATTGGTGTAACGTTATTCTTCAAATCAAATAGAATAACGCATAAATTTATAACGATGCACTCAAACAACATAAATCAAATGTAGCATAAATTTATAACGATGTGCTCAAACAACATAAATCAAATGTAGCATAGTTATGTAAGTGTTATTTTGCTAATGTTTAGTTTATATTGAAATTTTTTGGTACTAGTCATCCAAAATTCAAATTTCTCAAGTTTCAACTAAGTGTAAACATAACATTCTAAATAAAAGTGAATTTTTAATAAATAAGTGATCTTTGACCACTTTCATATTAAAAAAATAAATAATGAACATCTTCATCTCTAGAACTTTTGAGATTACTTTCAAATGTAACGCATGAATATTATTTTTTTGCTATTTGGTTTAATGTATTAAAGATTAGCATATATAATAATATATTTTAAAATGTGTACACAATGGAAAGTGAGGAAGTAATTCATTCACTTAAAATTAGTAACTTTACAAGCACACCCTCTCCTCTCCCATTTCTTTTATTATATACATGGTAGCGTCTGAACCAACTTACGCACACCTCAACTATTTCAACTATTTCAGCGAGGACATACTATCTTCCGCCAGCATAAGTATCGAGTAACTCTCATCAACGCTTAAACAGATGAAAAGAATTCACCAAATGCTACAATACTTTTTTGAGCTCTCTATGGAACTAAAAAGATAGCCTTCCATTGCAGAAATAGTACTCCTCAGTATAGTTGCTCTTGCTTGTCATTTTTCTCAAACCTCCCACAAACTCAGAGGCTACCATCATGTACAAATAGCAATCGAGCGAGGGATTCTACTCGAAACCAGTCTCTGATCAGTGAGAACTACCTGTGGAGATCTTGAAAAGATGGGTCTCTCTTGCCTCTCCGCAACTCAAACAGTCTACACAACGTGGATAAGGCTACATCGTCCTTCTTCAATCAGCTCGAGTAAAAGATATGTCTCTTGAGAGTCCAGATTATCCGAGAAACAAACTGCATCATTGTAACTTGACAAGAATCAATTGATGAGTTCTACTAAGTTCCAGAGACTGGTCATGAGTCGTCCGTTTTCATCATCATTTCCTCCTGGGACTAGGACATGAACAAATTTCTTGAAGCAGCAGACTGATCATTTAGTCAGTAATGGATTCTCATCAAAATCAGATTCTCTCTTGCGTCTATAAGAATAGAACGAATCAACAACGACTCTCCCTACCCTTCTATATTTTCTCGTCCTTTTACTTTGACCTCTCTTCATTCCCTTTTCAGCTGCAGGTTGAGCCATAGGGACATAACCGAGCCATCCCAGAGGTAGCAATGCCGCAACAAACTGGATAAGAATCCCAATATGCAGACTCGAGTAGTTACCAGGAGTTATACCAAGGAAAGTAGCCAAGGAAACACCTAAAACACCACTAAATACTGATGAAAAACACAGAGCTGATGCCAAGAAAGACATGAGAGATCCTTCAAACCCCGATGGAGCCAAACTGGCAAACAGCACATGGAATGGTAAGAGCTTAAATACTGCAATAGTTTCTGCTAGACCCGAGAAGCAAAGAGCAAACCATTCATTCGAAATTCCCAATTTGAGATTAAGCTGCTTAACAAGTACAAGGTCAAGAAGAAGAGAAGCAGCATATGTTATCTGCACAATACCAATCAGTTTTCTCATTGGAATCCTTTTGCCGAACCGGTCATAAAAGACTGTCAAAGAAAGAAGCAGCAATTGGCCTATCACCTTTGACATCCCTATAACTGATGGATCAAGATTTAGGCATTGTGTCTGATAACAAAAGATAGATCCAGAGAGGACCGGGACTGCTAAAATTGACATAACAACCCATATAAGAGGACGAGAAATACTTTCGTCTGTAACTGCTACCATAAGATCCGAATACTGTTCTCTAAATATTTCCGTGATTGGTTCCCTAACAACGGAATAATTTGATGATTGAGCTAAACCAAGGGACTCTTCTCTGGTAGCTGAAGTTACTACTAATTGTAAAGCAAGCAAAGCAGAAAAGGCTAGAAACATTAACTTAGGCTGCTTTGTTTTGAGTAGGAAATATCCTCCGATCAAGTTACCCAAAATTCCACCAGCAGCTGAAGCCATAAATGCATAAGACTGTAGACCCGGCATTCTGTTTTTTTTACCATATTCAGCCACAAGAGCATCTTTGGCAACTTCTGTGATGGACGCTCCAACGTTGCTAAGAAGAACACATGCCATAAGAGCAGGAAGAGCTTCACTTGCAGCTGAGGTTAATGCCAATTGACCCCACGCCAAAACCTGGAGGAAAACTGTAATAGCACATTATTAGGCGCTTGTACAATATTTATACAAAGAGATTCTACTTTGTACATTACTATATACTTTTATATATACAGATAGAGAGTTAAGACTACAGGTTCCTCGACCACCAAAACTTCTTCACAAAAAAGGAAACATAAGAAAAGGAAAGGAAAACACAGTTAATAAGCAAATAACGAGATCGATAAGTAGAATTTGCTAAAGAAGTAATTCAACTAAGAAAGTTTTAATGCATATTGGATCATTTTCATCCAGGTATCGAAAACTTTAGCTTTATTGGTTTGCAGTAGGTGAACCGTCAAACCTACAGATAAATAATCTGTGTTCATAAATCCCGGTAACATTTAGAGTCAGCGGAAGTAAAACAGGTGCACTTCAAACTTAGAACTTGTTTCAATGGTTCTAGTACTTCAAATTTTGACTTGCTACACTAAATTACATCCATTGTACACCGTCCTCCCCGCCAGGGGCGAAGCTACAGTACCCCTTCATCAAAATATTACACTACATATACACACGATCAAATTATTTTTTATGTACATATAGTAGCTATTGAACCTCCTTGGCTTCTTACTATGTTTACTTCTTTATATTTTGAATCCCCTTAGTAAGAATTCTGGTTACGTGACTTACGTCACTGCTTTCCACGAAGGAGGCTTTCAAATGTCTTTAATCTCGTGACCTTCAACTTCCAAGCAGTGAATTTAGAAGGGTATCACTTGCTTTACTAAATCAGTACCTTATCTATAGAAAACTTTTCCTATTGTTAGAGGAAACTAAAAGAGATGACTAACTTTATTCCAACCACCTTTACACTCAAGGAACATCTTTGCTTTTGTAGTAAAGATACCAGAATCAAAACAAAAGTGGCAAAAAGGACCAAAAAAAGGAAGCAAAACAACACCAACACCACACACAAAAACATGGTAAATTGCTAAATCTTGAAATTCCAGAAGAAGATAAAAAGAAACAAATATAGCAGCAAAGTCAAACGATATGGCAAATCAAACAGAACCAAATGCAAAAGGGGAAGTAAAAATTATTACCTCCAAGAGAAATATAAGGTATTCTATGAGCACCACCAATATAAACAGCATCAGATAGAATTCCAAAAATAGGCTTCGCAACCATTGGTAAAATCCCAAAATACTGCACAAGTTGCAATGTTGATGGATGCATATTCATTCCATTAGCCATATGAAAGTTAAGACCCAACCAAGGAAAACACCTAAAACCCTGTACCCAATACCCAACCCCACACAAAATTGCCATATATTGACTCCCCATCTGAGATAAACCCTCATTCTTCTCCTCAAAAACCACTTTTTTCTTGACCTTATTAGGAGAATAAACTTTCTCAACTTGCTCAACTTGAGGGGCTTCTAATATCTTTATCAGATTACTTTTGGGCTTCCATGGTTTGTCAATGGTGTCCTTGGTGGAAGGATTTTGCTGCTGACAACATGATAAAGATTGAATCTTTCTGAATTTTTGTACATTGGGTAGTAAAGGGTTTCCACTAGAAACTACTGAACAAGTCATGTTCTTGGTGGAAAGATGATTTTGCTGCTGACAACATGATAAAGATTGGATTTTTATGAAATCTTGAACATTGCCACTAGAAACTACTGAACAAATCATGATTTTAAGCAAAAAGGTGTTTTTTTTCTTGAATAAAACTTCAAAGAAGATGAGAAAAAAACCAGTTTTTGGTTCTTGATTTGGGATGATTTTCTGAATATTTCAGAAAGGGATGAAGAATAAGGTAATCATAGAGAAGAGAGAAATCTAGATGATGAAAATAACTACGATTAGAAAACATATTTTTGTTTTTATAGAGAAATTTAATTATATTTTTTCTCCTAATTTGTGTGGAAGAAGGATTATATTAGTATATATTTTATAGTTCTAAAGAAAATTGAAGAGGGCTCCAGCTGATACCTTTGACAGCAGCTTTGGCTGTTCGTTTCTATGGAGATTTGAAGGGACCCAAACACGTACCACATTGGGTGTTTGCACTACACGCGCCTTTCCGTGCTCGGTCCGCATTGAAGTCCGACTATTTCAGATTCACGCCGTGTAGGGCTTTAATTTCAAAAAAAAATTCATACTCAAGGCTCGAATCCAAAATTTCTGATTAAGAGAGAAACAACTTTATCCACTGCACTACATCTTTAGACACTTAAAACCTTATTTCGATTGAACACCTTTACCCCTGATATATTCTTCTTATTAAATATTTCGAATCAAAATTTAAAATTTGTTTATCTGTATTTTTAAAATATTTATTACGGAGTATATATGTTAATTTTTTCCAATTATATACACCATGATCAATTGAAATATACATAAAATTTTACGTCTTGTTAAGACTAATTTATAGATCAATTGATGGTAATATGTATTATTAAAAAGGTTAAATATTTTATATAACTAATTTATCTACATATTGGCACTTCATATTCCGTGTAAAAAAAATTAAAATTTAATTGAAAGTGTATAATTCTTCTCGTGGCACAATTTAAATTTTAAGAATCAAATAACTTAATTTTGATTGTAAATTTGAACATAAAATTTTTAAGATTCTTGAAATTAAGTTTACATAAATTACATAAAAATACTATAGATCATAATACATAATTATTAATTTAGGATATTTAAAAGTTATATAAAAAAATATTATATATAAAAAAAAAAAGGCTGTCCGTACATTACCTACCCAATAAAATCCCACGAAATAAGGAAAGAGAAACTTATTTGATTCTATTTTTTCAGCAAAATAGTGAAACTAATTTGGAGAATATAATTCTTAAAATGTATACAATTTTAATTCATAACGGCAAGTATTTTCTATAAATACTAGATATTAGGAGTCCGCGCCAGTGTGGGACCAGTACATGTTACTTTCTATGTATCAATTTATGTGATACTTTTGTTTTCGAAACAAACAATTTAAGTTTGATCGAAAATTTGCTCGTAGGGGCCCATGTATATGTTACTCTTTTTTGTCTCAATTTATGTGATATGAATGAAATTTGAAGAATCAATCAATTTTTTGCATGTTTTTAAAAGAAATATTTTATGTTATTAATTTGTCTGAGGATTATAGTACTTTTTTGCATCATTTTAAAATAATATATGTTACTCTTGTTCCAATTCACATGAATAATCGTAAATATTTTTAGTTATTAATTTATTGTGAACTATAGACTTTTGACGCCATTTTCATTTTCAAATAACCAATGTTACTTCTTCTATTCAAATATAAATGATACATATGAAATTAGAGAGTCAATCAAATTTCTTATATGATTTAAAATATTTTCAATATTTTTTACGTAACATTTAATAATATATGTTATTCCATTTATTCAAATTCAAATTCATGTGACACTAATCTTAGATGTATGAAAATTAATGATGGGCTATGACATTTTTAATCCAAAAATATTAATAGGGGCATTAGTTGGATCAAAGTATTACTGATAAAAGTATTTTAGACCAAAATATTAACTGTTTTTTATGTGACTTTTAATAATATATGTTATTTTATTTATTTAAATTCAAATTTATGTGACACTAATAGAATTTTAAGAGTTAACTAAATCTTTTTAATTTTTATTTTTTTTAAGAAGTTGTAAGGTATCTTTTGTAATAAATGGAGTAACTAAACTTCAAAAAGTTTAATTTACCGTAGAATAAACAAAGTGAGAAAAATTAAAGAAGAAGATGCAAGAGACAAATTAAAAGAAGGAAATGAGAATCACTGAAGTGGGGTCCATATATTAAAAGATAGTTGAATAATTAATGAAAAGAAAAATGAGAAAACGTGCAATAGAGAGAAACATGGGCCCCACACTTTTCGTCCGAGATAAAATAACGAAAATATTGGCTGGCTTTTATGTCCAATGAATGCAAAAAGTATAATTATAAAGCAGTATGTACAATAATATTTCAGCATAACAGTTAAGCAAATTCCTATATTGTCCCTACCTAGGAAAGCAGGCATGTCGACGATCAGCTGCTTCCCTTAGTCTCTTATATATAGTGACATTGATAGATTTTTTGGAGTCAAGTAATTTTCTTATATGTATTTTAATTTTTTCTAGATTGTTAATTATTATACTTTTTACGTCAATTTCAAATAATATATGTTTATCATCAACCCATTTTATGTAGTACTAATAGAATGTCAAAAGTCAGTCGGATGTTTTAATATAGCTTTAAAATATTTACGTCAATTTCAAATAATATATGTTTATCATCTAATCCGTTTTATGTAGTACCAATAGAATGTCAAGAGTCAATCAAATTTTTTTATATAACTTTTAAATATTTATATCATTAATTATTGTGATTATAATATTATTTATATAATTTTTAAATCTATAACTAACAAAAAAGAATAAGAGAAATAAATTTAATATAGTGAAAATACTAAATAGTAATGAAAAATTATTACTATTACTATTATTAAATGAAAAATGGAATGAAGAGCCGACATACCATGAGTTGGGCCCACACAGTTCATCAACAAAAGAATAACTTTTTGATTGGACATATGAGTCATTAGGTAAATGTTGATTGGTTTTTTGGTCCAATAAAGAAAAAGTACACCTTTAAAGCAAGAGATTACAAAGACTTAAAAAAGGAAAAACTAAAAAGTTCCGAAATTTATACTCCTATGATTTTTAAAAATATTATAAGTTGTTAATTATTCTAAGTTATAATATTTTGTTTGTTTCAATTTATGGGCATACATAGAATTTCAAAAATTAACCAATTTTTATGTCCTTTAAATATATTAAATTGTTAATTATTGTAATTCATAGCACCTTTTTAATTTTCAAATAGTATATGTTATTTTCATGTCCCAATTTATGTGGCATTGATAGATTTTTTTGGAGTCAAGTGATTTTTTTATATGTATTTTATTTTTTTCTAAATTTGTTAATTATTGTGATTTATTGTACTTTTTACATCAATTTCAAATAATATATGTTTATCATCTAACCCATTTTATGTAGTATCAATAGAATGTCAAGAGTTAGTCGAATTTTTCTATATAACTTTTAAATATTTATGTCAATTTCAAATAATATATGATTATCATCTAACCCATTTTATGTGGTATCAATAAAATGTCAAGAGTCAATCAATTTTTTTATATCATTTTTAAATAGGAAAGTGCTAAATGGCTAGAAAATATGGTCAGAATTTGGCCAGAAAATTTAAAAAATTATAGTTTTTTTAATTTTAAAATAAACTGATCTTTTTTCTATTTTTTAGTTAAAAGAGTAAAAATGCTTTAAAAGGTAAAATAGCATGGTTAAAATATCATTTTGGCCAAATTTTCTGGTCAAAAATATTTTTCCTTTTAAATATTTATATTGTTAATTATTGTGATTTATAATATTATTTATATAATTTTTAAATCTATAACCAACAAAAAAGAATAAGAGAAATAAATGTAATATAGACTAAATAGAAATATTACTATTACTTGAGGAGCCGACATAGTACTGTGAGCCCATGAGTTGGGCCCACACAGTTCAACAAAAGAATTAACTTTATGATTGGACATATGAGTCATTAGGTAAATGTTGTTTGGTTTTTTGGTCTAATAAAGAAAAAGTACACCCTTAAAGCAAGAGATTACAAAGAGTTGAAGAAGGAAAAAGTAGAAAGTTTCGAAAATACCCTTTATCATACAAGCAGGCATGTTGACGAAGACATGCCTGCTTGTAGACTCTTCTACTAAGTAGTAATAATAATAAGTAAAAGTAAAGTAATGGTGGCATATTTTTTTATCTGTTTATTAAATTTACTCTTTTAAAAGCTATATTTTAAAAAAAAATCTTTGCAAAATATGAACTTCATAATGTACCTCTCATGTAAATTAGACATTTGAATTTTTTATTTTATTTTTTAGTTTTCCATCCGGTGTCCGGAGCCCACATTGGAGCTTCGACTAAATCCGGATCGCGCTCTGCAAGGTCCATTCGGGGGTGGCGCTCCCAACAGGATTTGCTCCATACCCAAGGCTCAAACCTGAGACCTCTGATTAAGAGTAAAGCACTCCCATCAGTGCACCACAATCCATGTTGGTGTCGTTTGAATATTTTTTTCATTCTCTTGATACGAAATGTTTTCATCGTAATTTTTTTTTTACTATTAAGGAAATAATTCATAACTATGCAAATATTAAAAGTTTATTTTAAATTACAAATTTTAAATATATTTATTTCTTTTTGTATCAGATAAGAGAGACTATAATTTTGAGGGGTCAACAAAGACATATGGAGACACGTGAATAAGAGCTCGTTTGACCGTAGATATTGCAAGCACTTTTTGGAAAATAATTTGGCAAAATTTATTTGACCATAAACTTTTTTCAAGTTTCTGAAAAAGGATTTAGCAAGAAAATCAAAATCTATCAATTTTATTTTTTTAGGCCAAAACTTGTTAAGTTCTTTTAAAATTTTAAAACATTACTTCAATTTTTTATATTTTATATAAGAATAAGAAAATCCATCAATTATGAGTCATATAGCCCAAACTCTAATTCTATCTACCCAACTCTTGAGAGTAACAATGTTGCTTCATCTTCTCGATTATATAGTCTGAAAAATATATGCTTATCGTGCATAGATTATTCGTAAACGTGAAAAACTTCAATTAAAAACTAACTAGCTACTATTGTTGTTATTGTTTATTTTATTTGCATCAATAGATTTCCGTAACTAATTGTAAATTGACGAATATCATTTTTTTTATTTTATTTTAAAAGTGAAATATATTTGTTTCCCAAAACTTTGATCTTCACGTATTGAAACTTCATTCCAAATTTTATCAAAATCTCAATGAAAATTTATGACCAAACGTTAACTTTATATTCCTAATTTCGAATTTGGAGGGAGGGAGGAGGGGGGGGGGGGGGGGG